>MU191850.1:0-30537 GCA_016904865.1 Pissodes strobi
TTAAATCCCCCATTAGGATTGTTTTATTGGCAGTATTGGAGTATAGATCTGTTAACAACGGTGTAGTAATATTTTTATTTGAATTAGAGTAGATATTAATTATGCTTACAGCAATCTGAATAATGATATATTGTGTGCTATTATCATTGAAGCTCTTAATATGCCTATAAATAATATTGTTTCTAACGCAAGTTGCTACACCCCCATAACCGTCTTGTCTGTCCTGTCTAATAATTTGATATGATTTGATGTGAAAATTGTGGTTTGCTTTTAACCACGTTTCGTCAAGACATATAACATCTGGCTCATATTTTCTGATTAATGAGATTACATTATTTCTATTAGAGTTAATACTCCTTAAATTATTTCTATTAGAGTTAATACTCCTTAAATTCCACTGGATTACTTTTAATTCTGAAATGTTTGTAAGTGTTCTTCTATATACAGAAAGTATGAGCCTATGTTTTTAATTAAGTAGGAAAGTATGGGTTAGTCATCGTCTGGCCTATCGAAGTCTTTGTGGTATTGGTTTTGACAATATTTTATTACAAAATCCTTAAACTTGAATTGGTTTTCAGGTGAAATATGTATAAAATTAGCCGTCATTGTTTTAATGAAGTCTGTTTCATCTCCTGATGAACCAGGTTGTGTATTACTCAATCTATTTTTCAAGGCACTAATAGGCTGTCTATTTTGGATACCATACTCATCAATATAAGAGGTGAGATCGTTATTATCCGGTCTGGAGTTAGGGGTATATAATTGTTCATTGTGCTTGCTTTTATTATAACCTTTTTGTATCACTCTTTTTTTATTGTTGTCGTTTACAACAACTTGTTGGAAGGTTCTCTTAGTTTTTGTCGAGTTAAAGTCTGTTGCTCTTCTTTGTGAAGGGGTAGTGACCAAGGGGTGTTTCACTCACTAAAATTTGTACACCTATTGCATTTGACTGCATAAAGATTGCATTTGACTGCATTGATTGCATAAATATGATAGGTGACTGCACCGACTGCATGGGACTGCATGAGAATGTAAATAAATATTCGAAAAAGCAGTGGACTGTAGAGTGTTTCATTTTTGTGCATACCGCTAATATTTCTGATAGTCGGAGAGCTTATAACGCATTTATAGTGTTTGATTTAATGGGCAATTTTGCACGGTGGTAGTACTCCAACGATTAAGGATAGATAAATTGGGAACCGAGTTCTAAATATTATCGAATATTATACTCGTATAATCATTACTGTATACAACGAGGAAAAAATAAACAGGCTCCCCCATTTAAGAAAACCAAAATTTAGTCTATACAGGGTGCGCTAATGAAAATTTTACACCTCGGTTTTCCGGCTTTAAAATGAAAATTTTGAACGCTCGGAACCGTCGATTTCTGATTCTATGGGAACACTTGTTGTGAATATTTTCAACTTTGTCACTTCAACCCCTAGGGGTTATGAGCTCCTCTAAAATTTTAAATGGAAAAGGGAGTCGTCTGATTTAATAGTACATCCACACCACAGTTAATGGGCGAAGCAAGAGAAAACGCATATAGCTTCCGGTGCTCAACCAACTAAAATTAACCCAAGCTAACCCAAGGCATGCCTAAAATCAGTTCTAATTTAGCAGAAAAAGTTACTCGCTTTGTTTTTACATTTTTCAAATTTCATAAATTCTGTCACTTTTGTGTATTTCTATTGGTTTAATTAAGCTCCATAACGGAACTGTGGTGTGGATGTCTTTTCGCTCGTCTGATACCTCATTTTAAAAATATTTTGACCATTATTACAACTGCCGAGTTTGACGTCTCTGCTCTTATTTCTGTTTATGTGTTTATCTAGTCAACATTTTGGAAAATTGTTACTTCTTCATTAATAATTAATTAACTATAAGAGCTAGCAACTATTTTTACTAAGTTGGTAGATGTAATGAGGGTCAAAGGGCCTTCGAAATAAAGTATTACTCAATCATTGTAATTGGGGTGAGTTTTTAATATGATACTGGAGATCCAGCAATACCAAATTTCGAAGGTCAGTTGACACTGATTACATCTACTAACTTTGTAGTCACTGCTCTCATTAGTTAAGTAATAATTAATTGAGAAATAAATACTTTTTCTATATTTTGACAAGGTCTCACATGAACGGGTATGAGCGTAGAGACGTCAAATTCGGAAATTGTAATAAGGTTCAAAAGACCTTCAAAATGAGATACCACTCGACTCCTTTTTTAACCCATTTCAAATTTTAGGAGTGAAGCTCCATCACCCTCAGGGGGCTGAAGTGACAAGGTTGAAAACAAGCACGAATCAGAAATCGAAGGGTTTTCCATATTTTCATTTTAAAGAAAAAAAATCGGGGTGTAAAGTTTTCGTTGGCCCACCCTGTATATCGAGCATTATGAATTTTATGAAAAAACTGATTGTACGTTAATATATTTATAAGATACAGTTTTTGCCTTTGCAATATAATTAACATCGTAATTAACCGTTCTCAAAATACGAGGTATGCCCCAAAAGAGCAAATTCAGGGAGAACCCTGTATCTAAAAAACGATGGTGGCTATAACAATCTGTTTACCGTATCTTTCGTTTCACAAAAAAGCAGCAACGTGTTAAGAAAACCGTAGCCTGCTAACTTTTAAAATTAATGGAGCTACCCCGCAAGTACAACGAAATCCGGATACCCTGTACAAAGAAAGACCACGAGAGCTTCAGTTCCCAATTTATTTATCGTAAAGGTATCACGGTCACCGTGCGAGTTGTAGTATAAACCAAACACCGAAAATTCGTTATGAGCTCTTGACTATAATGGGATAATTGGTACAACAAAAAATCATTAACCATCCAATCAAAATTATGTCTAAGCACAAGTTCTAAAAAAATAAAAAATTTATTATATATCTTTTTCCGGCTTTTATATTATAGTCATCGATGTCAACCAAAACACAACCTCACAAAATCGCTTTAAAGTTACTATGTAACCAAAAGAAAATCAAATGATGCCGCTTTATAAGCAATATCTGACAAAATTAGTAACGTCTGCGTAGCAAGCTACACAAATGAAGCTAAGCGCGCGCACGCACTATTTCCGTAACTCTTTTATTTACTCGTGTGTCTACGGGCCAGTGAATTCACTGGACCGCAGTTGCATTGCAATTGCCTTCAGCAGGTTTTTAGTGCAGTGGTCAGATCCTGTGCTTGTGATACGGCGTGGCCCGCAGCCCGGGTTCGATTCCCGTCGGTGACGAGACTTGTTTCATATATTTTTTTAAGGTTATGTTTGTGTCTTTTTTTAAATTTGGGCTAGTATAGGTTAGTTTGGTTTGGTTGTGCCTCGAAGCGAGCGGAGGGCCATTCGGGAAATTAACCATACTCTTTTAAATTATCGCCCTCCCTTGATACAGCCATACACATTTGCATATACTCCCAATAATAAATTTTAGCTCCTGCCACATCAAAATTACAACAAATAATGTAAAAATAAAGAACACAAAATTGAAAATAAAAGTTACGGGAATAGTGCGTGCGCGCGCGTTCATTTGTGTGGCTTTCTACGTAGAGGCTTGTGACAAGATTGAACAAGATTGCACGCTCGAATTCCCGCGACTGCATACGATTTCTCGTGAATGTACATGGAATGTACGCTACTGCGTGTGACTGCACCTATAATTGCATGGGACTGCAAGGAATTCCTAAAGACTGTATTACGACTGCATGCATTGCATTTGACTGTATGGGGACTGCAACACGAATGTATGAGATTTGTACACCTATTGCATGAGTGAAACACCCCTTGGTAGTGACTTGATTGTTAGTGAAAGTATTAGAAGAAGTTTGAGTTCTAGTCATGTTTGGGAAGTTTCTAGGATCATATACACAGTCTCCTTTCTCTATGTATGTCTTGTGGCATTGTTTGTCCGCATCATAATATGTTAAGTTTTCGAATGCCATTAAATGTTTTATGTTTTGTTGTCTTTTGTACTCGGGACATGTTTTACTTGTAGTCTTATGGCTTTCTCTGCAAAAGTGACATTTTGTTTTGCATGTAAGATTTTCTACCTCCTCACCCTCATCATGCTTTTTTTCTGCGCAATTATAGCATTTCTCTTTACCCTTGCAATTTTTCCTTGTATGTCCGTACCGTAAACATGAATAACATTGGGTTACCGGTGATATGTAAACATTCACTGGGTATGGGAGGTTGTTAAAATCTACTGTATGTGGGAGGTTTGTTCCTTTAAATGTAAACAGAATACGTTGGCACATATTCTGCTTTGTTGTCTTTTAGTACTTTGCGATTCAATCTTTTAGCATCTAAAATTTCGACATTGGATTTACAGAAAGTAGCGAAATCCTTTATGTCTTCATCAAGGTCAATGTGCCTAACTAACCCTTACATGTAACAAAGTTACCCGGTATATATACATTATAGCCCTTTTCTGCAAGAGCTTTATTCTTTATAAATTCATTGGCTGATTGAGCATTTATAAATTTGATAGATATTCTATTAAGGCCTTTGTTGTTAATTTTCCCTCACGTTTCTGAGATTTAGTTGAAATATTTCCCGTGCTATTTTAAGTGCAGATAGCCTGCCTATATTACCATTATCTCCCGTTCCTTGCGATTCAATATAAACGACAAATAAACTGGTATGTTTAGCATCATAAAAAAAAGTTTTTTTTTCTGAACCGAATCGTTCGAGTCATTGTTGACTGGAACCAGCAATTTTACATCACAAACACACTATCAAACCACTGACCTATCAGACGGTTACAAGAGATCTAGCGTACCGCGAACAAATGGGTAATTCTGCCGATTCGGCCAAAGTCGGGTCGCGTCGTGGAACCGATGAGAAAAGATCAAAACAGATCGCTGTCAAAAGACGCTACTGTGGTGTGGTTTAGATAGTTGGGTCCCACCTGGACGGCACGGGTTCGAACTCCGCTGCTTTTTTTATTTTTTTTTAAGATTATGTCTCTAAACAGTTTTACTTTCTTGATTTTATGTCTTGAGTTAGATTGGGTTAGCACCTGGTTAGTTTCCTTTTCTCGAGCCCCCGTAGCGAGCGAAACGAGCGGAGGGCCATGCGGATCGACCAATAGGAGGGGCCGATTTTGATACAGTCGGCTACGCCTGTAAAGGATCTTTAAATGCGTTTGATGGACTAGCGTCTTCAAACAGCGGTGACCATTGATCGTTTCTGGCGACCTTCGGCGACTGGCAGAATATCGGCAATAATAAAGTTGTTTGGCATGGCCCTCCGTTCGCTCGCTTCGGGGGCTCAAGAAATGGAACCTAACCATGTGTTAATCAAACCTAACCCAAAGCATACCCAAAATCAATGAAAAATTTTTTTACAAACATAACCTAAAAAAGAATTAAAAACATAGCTTGGCATTGACGGGAATCGATCCAGCAACCTTTGCATCACAAACACACTTTCTAACCACTGACCCATCAGACGGTTACAAGGGATTATAGCCGCGTTCGTTTTTATCATCTTTTTCCTCGATTTGCTCTGAAAATTTTACAGTCACGAGTTCTGTTTATTTAAAAGGAAAATCCAAGTCACGTGCCTGTTAAAATGTTGGAGCAAATCGAGGAAAAAGATGACAAAAACGAACGCGGCTTTAGTGTACCGCGAACACATGGGTAGTTCTGGCGATTCGGCCAACGTCGGGTCGCGTTGTGGAACCGACCAGAAAAGGTTAAAACGGATCACTGTCACTACTGTCAGAAGACATTACTCAATAATCAGTATTTGAGATATGATTTCTAAAATTTCTTTGAACTAGCTGGCAGATCATACTTGTGCAGCAGAAGCCATTAAATTCCTAAAGAAGGGTAGAAAAGTTGATAGGACGATCATTTGTCATTAGTGAACTCAACCTCAATTCGACACTCTACGATCCACGACTAGAAATTAGAAAATCACGTATTTTTTGAATGTCCAATTAACGTCATTCCTAATTTTGATTTATATAGGATTCTTAGTAGAAATTCGATGACCCCAATTTCTATTTTTACTGTGCTGGGAGATCCCAAGGAAGAGAAGCTTAACCTGCTTTTAAAATTTTTGGCAATTAATAAGATTAATTTATAGTTATACCCAATGCTTAACTAATTGTTATCCTTTCCTTTCAGTGTATGTTTGTGTTGTCTGTCTGAAGATACTGTTCCATTTGTGTTACCTATGTTGTTATGTCTTGCTAACAGTTAACCTCATACAGAAGTTTTCTGGAGAAAGCTCACTTCTAAGATCCACTCACAGTACTTTTGAAGCTAACAATAAAATAAAGTTTTTTAGTGACAATTTCAGTGGTCTGGATATGGCTTAGAGCCAGACAACATCCTGGTCACTACCAAATTGTGCTGGCGGATTGCCTTGCAGCAAAGCCATTAACAAGAACAAGAAAGACTAGAAATTAGAAATTGAAAATAAAAGTAATCTCATATTCAAGCAAATCAAGCAATGCTTTTATCTTGGAAGAGCTACTAAAAAAAATCGTGAAATTCGGTTCTTTTGCAGGAGAAGAAAACCCCTAACCATTAATTGCTAGGACAACACAACAAGGGAGAAGAAATTGATGAATTTCTTGCCCGGCCAAGAAAATGGCCTTTGTATACCTAACTAGCTTAAATTTGGTACTAAATAAAGGGAAGTAGATAGTTTCTCCAGAGGGATATATCATATCATGTCTAGCAATTTGGCAAATAATAATGGTAAGCTGATACCAGAGTTAACTCTTCTGGAAAGGTTGGCAAATACAGTTAAAGAAGAGAAATTAGAAAATTATCCGGAGTATGATCAACTGAATGTGTCTTGGATTAAAGAAGAAAATGGGCAATATCTTATTAGGTAAGTACGCCGTTTGTTTTTCAAAAAGGCTAAAAACAAATCTGGTCATTTCATTATCGTTTATAGGTTTCACCCATGTACCGCCTTAAATGCCAAATACTTAAGATTAAAGGCAACGGATCGTTTGTTATAATAATTATTTATAGTCTTATGCTTTTCTAATGAATCTAAGCAAATAATGCATGTTTGACAGTGTGGAATCCTAGGAAATACATATTGCAGCATTCATATTGATAATTATGTAGCACTTAGCTCCGCAAGCCACAGGTAGATGATTATACACTATTATTATACTGTCACTGTCATTCTTGTCTTGAATATGATTGTCATATTTTTAAAAATAGATGCAGGTGTCAATCAATAATTTTGTATTTAAAAAATAATGTCCTGTGGTGTTTCCTTACCCTTCATACCCTTACACTCTCAAACTCAAAATATTTTGTCTGTTACATGTATTATTACTGAACTTTTCTGCAGTACAAATACAGAATTTAAAATATATCGCCTAAAAAGGCGACAAACTGCAGGAGGATCTTGGCGAGACGCAGTCAAGGATTGCAGACTGGTTTACCGTTAACCAACTTTGTTTGAATGAATCTAAAAATCAACAATAATTATTTATTTCAACTCGCAAAATTAACGTTAACAACTCCAATGATCCAGTTAGTTTGTTGGGAATGAAAATAGACTCTAAACTGCTATGGCATGCCCATATTGATCAACTATGCTCTAAAGTAGCGTCAGGTGTATTTGCTCTTTGGAATCTTACACAATGTGTTTCCCCTAGAGTTGCATTGTCGGTATACATTCCTTGCGTCCAGTCCATGATTTCTTACAGAATTTTGGTATGGGGCCACGTGTCTGGTATGGACCTTTTTTTTCTCTCTACAAAGAAGGGCGATCAGAAAAGGTGATGATCTGGAATATAGAGCTGACTGTAAGGACGCATTTATTAAACTTAAAGTCTTAACTATTTCGTGTATATACACCTAGATTTTTCAATGCCATCTGCATGTGAAAATGTGCAGCAACACCTATGACACCCCCGAACATATACATTCATATCCAACTGGAAATAACTAATATATACACTGATATCCATAGGATGCATCGCAAGAAAACTGGTACATCTCTTCATGGGCCTATGTTTTTTAATAGGTTACCACATCATATAAGATCATTGACACAAAAATAATTCAAAACAAGAATAAAAAATTATCTGATTTTCAAATGTTTCTACAGTTTCCAAGAGTACTTAGATAACAATTTCTATGATCTGATCTAATATACTTATAGGAGCTTAGTTCCACATAGTTATCTTTACTTGTTCACATTTATTATTGTTAGATTCCATTTTTGACTGGTGCAAACTTTGTTTTAACACCAATAAATTTCTTTTCTTTGTCATTGTGGAGACCAGATGGACATATTCAATCCACAATTTACAATAATTTATGTCGCCAAAATCCTTTAAACTTTGGTTAATAAAACCTAATAGCTTTGTTCCTGATAAAGTTTATGATAATCAAATCTAAATTTACTATTGACCCTTTCCAATACTTCATTATTAATAACATAGTCAAACATACAATTATTATTCTTCCTTTTAGATACTGTTCAAATTATATATTTTTCCACATTAGCCAAGATTTATTCAGAAAGAATATCCAAGTCACTCTGCACTCTACACTCTCAAGCAGTCATTGCTATGGTCAATAATTTTAAAAAGCTTCACATAAAGTATGCACTTAATAAAGACATTAAACATTAGTCCTTGCCGGACGCCTGAACTGACAGAAATCTGCCTTGAAAGGGTGTTTTTTTTATTGTGACAACACCAACATGGGTTAAAAGAATTTTATAATTATAATTAACCTATCTGATGAAATATTTTTAGTAGTATTTAATATTTCTAGGGGATCTTCAAATGAAGCTGACAATGATTTAGATGAACAACCTGCCATTAATAAAGAAAACGGTAATATTAAAACTGAACTAGATTTGTAAGTATCTACCTTTGATTTTAACAATTTTTTCTATTTGTGATAAAAATTAAGTGTGGTACATTGGCAAGTGACAATGTAAACAAAGACCCTTGTAGATTTTAGTAGCAGTAGAATATCATAAACACATAATTACATTGATTCTCTGAAAGTTAATTTATTTTATTTTATAGAATATCCAATAAAACAAAATGTATTGATGCCTATTTGATTCATGAGGAAATTGATATTAAAAGTGAAGCTGAAGAGGATGCATCAGAATTCAAGTAAGAAATTTGGTATTAAGATATTCATTCGCCAGTTTTATGCATTGTGAGTTTTGTTATTTCCGGTTAGACGAAATGCAACATATTTCAGCAAATGATAGGCTATAACAATGCGGGGCTTCATCGAATTTGTATTATCCAATACCTCCACACTAGAACTGTTTTGGCTCAAGCATTTGGTTTGACCAGAAGTGAATCTAAAGATGAATGCCCCTGATATTAAGTTATTCCTTCCTTTTTTTTCTTAATTTACTACTTTTATTAAAAAGTATGCAGTACTTTTTTAACAATGGGCAGTTTTATGCACGTTGACGAAATAACGCGATATGGTGAACCAAGCTTTAATGGTAATAAACTATTATGCAAGTTTTTAGTTCGCATTTTCTATCTCTCGGTGCTAAAGGTAAAGTTTCGGGTCTACAGGCGCAGGTGGTCGGTGCGCTGCTACACAATCTGTGCCGGTAGTTTTCTCCCAACTTGCTTCGTAACATTCAATCAGCAGGAAATAATATTGATGAGTTGCTGCTCTTTTTAGAGAACATCAATTGCCTGAATATACCGATGATAACAGAACATTGGCTTAATGATCATGAAACTTTCGCTTTTATTAACTATTGTGAAATGGCAAGATATTCTAATCCGAATTCCATTTATGGAGGTACTGTAATCTTGCTAAAGAATAAGTTACTAGGTACAGGCATGTTTAAGGCGTATTCGAAGCCTAATCAGTTGAATGTTAACAAGCAATTTGAGTTTTCGATGGTACGTTCGTCTTATTTATATGTTATTTGTTTATATCGACCTCCAACTGCTGACGTCGGTATATTTATTTCTTGGTTGGAAACGCTCATTTCAGACCTTCCCTTGCATGCACGTGTCGTTTTAGCGGGAGACTTTAATATAAAGTTCATGAATAAAAATCGCTGTGACTTCCTCTTGATTTCTAATCTGTTGAAATCATTTAATATGACCATGTAAGTGGGGGTTCCAACGCGTATAACCAATTTTAGTGCTACCATTATTGACTATTTGAGTTCTAATATGGGGTCCAACAATGTTACGTGTTCTGTTATGGGCGCGGGATTGTCCGATCACAAAACTGTGCTATGCAGTGTGAATGTTTCTTGCGGTAATCTTGAAACCGAAAAAAAGCGTGGTAGGGTGTTTACACGGCGTAACTATGATAGGTTCTCTCAACTGTGCGCGGTTGAAAATTGGAATGATGTACACAGCCATCTATCATGATTCCCCTTCTGCCACGGAGATCCCCTTGAACGCTTTCATCAGATATATGGCTTTTCCCCCTCAGACTAATTCAAGGAAGGGATCGAATGAGTTAAGGGGACGGAATGGAGTGTTCTATCGATCTGGCTTGTCATGCGACCAGCCAAATTCATTTTATTGCGCGATCGCATCTCGGCTGGGTAATAAGATTAACTCCAATAGAGATGCATCGAGTTACCTGCGACATGTTTCCGTACAGGAATCGTTCTTTTTTCTGATGTTGACGAGGTGAGGGGCATCGTCGCGCAACTACATCTGGCTGGGATGGCGTGTCTATTTATTTATTCATTTACGGCTCATCCATTTACAATAAATTCCAATAGGGAAGATGAAGTACAATAAAAATATAAAATCCATATCTATAAAAATTACAGCATTAAAATTATACTAATCCTATACATAAAATATACACATTAAAACAAAGATTAAAATATCACCATAAAGTTATATAACATTTCTTAATTTACTCTTAAGACTGCGAAGCGAGATGTTAAACAGACAAATATCCGGTTCCAGTATTAACTGATTGGCCTTAAGAAGCATTCTAGTAAGCGACTCATTGCAACCATAACTAGTCGGGTGAAACGAAATTCTAAAGGCACAAGTGTAACGATTTCTTCTGACTGCAACATTGAAGTCAATCTCTCCCAACAACTCAGGACAGTCAATACGACTGTTAAGAATCCCATGTAAGAAAGCCACATCGAGCATCCCACGCCTGACCTCCAAAGAGTCCAAGTTCAATCGTGAAAGAATTTCCTCATAAGTAAATTCCTCCCTCACCAAACCCATTCTTAAGGCAGCAATTCGGACAAACTTCCGCTGAACTCTCTATATATTGAATATGTACCTGATAATTTAGTGACCCATACTCAACAATAGGTCGAACCAGGGCACAATACAAAACCTTCAAAGCATGAACTGAGGCCAACAGTAAGACGCTGAATAAAGCCTAACACACTAATAGCTCTCACTACCATATTTCTGATATGTGTTATGAAGGATAGTTTACACTCAAGAGTTAAACCAAGGTCCTTGATGACATCAGGACTAAGCAAAGATGTGTCATTCAACTTATAATCATGGGCAGCAAATGCACCCCGATGAAAAGAGAATATGTTACATTTCGATATATTCAGGTTCATTTTGTTAATGGAACACCATCTTTGAAAGCTGTTCAAGTCAGCCTGCAGCAGAGAATAGTCATCCGTTGTGACCACCGATCGGAACAATTTAATGTCATCAGCATACATTAAAATATTGCTATGTTTGATGCAAGACAAGAGGTTCAGCAAAAATAGATGGAACAAAATTGGTCCGCAGTGAGATCCCTGTGGGACTCCTGAGGGAACAGGTATTGGATCAGAGATGCATTGTGCCAACTTTACGAACTGAGTTCTGTCTGACAAAAAATCCTGAATCCAACCCAAAAAAGCACCATCAAAGCCCAATGATCTTAGTTTAGCGAGAAGAAGGCCATGGTTCACTCTGTCGAACGCCTTTGAGAAATCCCTATAGACAGAGTCAACCTGACCATGCTCCTCCAGAGTTCTGATCACTGAGTTCCGGTAAAGGACCAGATTAGAGATTGTGGTTCTGCCAGACAACCCATGTTGTTCTGGGTTAATTATACCTTTTACATCCCATGCCAATTTCTTGCTGACCAGACTATCCAACTGCAAACAGACTGCTCTATAGTTCTCATCATTTGTCCTTTGGCCGCTCTTAAAAATTGGCTTAAGAAAACTAGATTTCCAGACAGATGGAAATATTGATGTAGACAGAGATCTGTTGAACAACTCACACAAAGGTTTAACCAAAGTACAGACGCATTTCTTCAAGAGCACCGCAGGATTGCCATCAGGCCCAGAAGAGAACCTACATGGAAGACCGACAACTGCATCAAAAAGTTCAGATATTTCGACATGATATGAGGCAGCACCAACTAATTTAGTATCAAATTCAAAATTTGGGGTTTGAGTTGAGTCATCAGCCACATAAACTGAAGAGAAATATGTTGAAAACATATGGACTGTCTCCTCAATATCTCTGCTGCACTGATTATTAAAAACCACTGTGTCTGGTATGCTACTATCTGATCTAGAATCCCGAACAAATGCCCAAAAACTCCTTGGATTAGTGCCAAAACGGTTTTCTAATCTTTTCAAATACCTCTAGTGGCAGACCTGGCGATACTCTTTGCACTGCCGTCGCAGGCGTGAAACCTCCATATACATTTCCGCAGACTGGATAGTTTTGAAATTAGAATGAGCCACCCTTTTACTAATGGTAAGTTGCCTCATATGTGAATCAACCCACTTTGGAAAGCTAGAAGAAGCAATTTTCTTTTGAGGCACAAAAATGCTAATTAAATTACCCAAGATGTTATAAAATGTTGAACATGCCAAGTCCACCCCCGCACCCTGAAAAAGTTTCGCCCAATTAACATCAGCTAAGCAGTCATTAATTGCTAAAAAATTTGCCGATTTTAAATCATTGCAAACCGTATTCCTGAAAGTTTAACGAACGCAAACATCAATGCCCAATGCAGTATGATGAAGACTATTTTCAAAAATGACATCTAATGCCTCTATTATATCAATTTTGTTAAAGTCACTAAAAACTAAATCTAACATTACATTCCTATTATTTAAAATTGTACTTAGCTGAGTTAAATTCATAACTGCCACTAAATTAGCAAAATATGTTACTGGGCAGTCCACAGCAAGTCCAAACTCATCCACACTCCTCTTGGCTTCAGGTAGATTGTAATCACCAACTATGATCATCTTAGCATTGGGATACCTTTCCTTTATATCTTCAACAGAATCGCAGTGCCTCTGATATATCTCCTCGTTGGCAGCCGGAGGTGTATAGAGACATCTGATAATCCAGGAGTCATCACCATGGTGGACAGCAACAAAAACCTGCTCCACACCCTTTTCAGCCAGCTTACTTTCATAGCTTTTAAATATTTTCTGGTGATTATTAGCACCCCTCCTCCCCTTCTCTTTGAAGAAGTATTCATATCTCGATCCAGCCTAAAAACATCAAAGTGCGTTAAACCAAGTTCAGAGTCCGACTGGTTAGCCAAGATTCACTAAAAGCCAATAAATCGTAGAAGCAGGAATTCACGCTTTTGATTTGAAACCTCCAGCATTCTGATAATAAATTGAGTATGTAAGTTTATTATCTGGGAGGTTCCTTGCTCTTCCCCTGACCTTTGAGGCATCACTCAAGAAAAATTCTGCTGATCAGGTTGCACGTCACTATTCTCAGAAGATCTGATATTAAACCTGCGGACTATAACACCCGTTGGCCAAATTTTAGGATTCATTATCAAATCTTTATGCCTAAATCTTACTGCAATCTTAAAAGATAATTTTTGACCTTTGGAAAGCAGCTTTTCTACTACAATATCATCTTGGACATTCGGACAGTGCTTTTGAATGTGATCAGAGATGAACTCCGCAGAAATACCAGACGTAATGTTTCCAGCATAAACAAAAGCTCTATCGTTGGAAGATCTCTGCTTATTTATACTCAGCGGCAAAATTGTTTCAGTCATCAAATACCCCTGTACCTCGAATCAAATGCTTTTTTAGGTTTAGGAATAGGAATCGATAAATCTCGATCGATTTTTTTAGGAATTGATTTTCTTGGCTTTGGACTCTGAATGCTTACTCCAGTGTTGGCATTACGTCCAATGGACGAGGCACAAGCAGAAGAAGAAGCAGAGTTAATGTCACATGCCAAAACTTCATCTGTCAAAATAGTCACAGCTGATTGTTGTTTGTTTACCTTTTGGGACGAGCCGATTTCCCGCGCTGAATGCTCATTTTCCAAGCGATAGACCTTTTCCTTAAGAAAAACCATTTTTTCCTCATATCAAGCAGGTACTTGTTCTCGGCTAATAAAAAGTTCTTATCCTGGGTCTCTAGGACCGAGAGTGGATAAAAATTCACAACGTTCCTTTAGTGAGGTTATGTCATTGTCGTCAGAACCGGAATCACAATTTTTGCAAACAAGCCCATTATAGCCCGTAACTCTTATTCCCTTTACTCGTACGGCACACGATGCGTGAAAAATGGCGTTATAACCCCTGCATTTTATATTTGCAGTGGCGTTACGCCCACAACTATCACAATTTTTCGAAGTCGGCACGTCATCACCCGCCATCTTGGCACAAAATTTTGTGCGCTCAGTGTGTTGCTTGAACTCCCTAACTCCGTACTTTTGGCATTAGCGGAGACCATTAATACCTTTTGATGGGGGCCTCCTTCTCGGAATACCTGCAACTAGGTTCCTGGGCATCATGACTGATGACGGTTTATACTTTGAGGATCATATAGTAGCCTTGAGCAGGAAACTGTCATCGAGATGCTTTGCTGTGACAGCGGTTCGGGAGGAATTAGGTCAGCGACTGGCAAAGACTGTCGATTTTTCTTTGTGTCACATCTCCGGTATGGTATACCATTCTGGGGTATGGCTAGTCGGGGCCTTTTGAACATCCTCTTTGTTCTTCAGCAAAAGGCAGTGAGATTTATTGTGAATGTGCCTCAAAGACAATCCTGTGGACCGCACTTCGTGGCTCAGAAGATCTTGACCTTGACATTTTGGAAACATCTCTTATTTTTAAACATCGCACCAGGCTGCAGGGTCCTACACCGCAGCATGTGACTCGCCAAACTCTTGTTTTACCCTTACCGATTCCAAGAAGTCCTTTGGTGAAGAGGTCACAGATTTATGAAGGTCGTAAAGTTCTTAATCATCTGCCAATTAATTTAAGAACGGTTAATTAATTTATTGAGGACTTTTCGCAGATTACTTAAAACATTATTTTTAAGTAAACCATACTATAGTACAGAAGAGTTCTACCGGGACGTCCTTGAGGAGGTTATATAATTTTAAAGTTTTTGGTGTTTTATGCTCTTTTACTTTTTTTGTATTCTGCTATGTCTTTTACAGTGTACTTACTCGTTTTCTCTCGTATTTTATTATCTTTAATCTGTTTTGGATAATTTATGTCTTTTGTACACATGCTTTGTTCACAAAATGTATATTTTTGAAACAATAAAGTACTTTTTGATTTGAATTGAATTGTACAGTATCTATTTAGTTTTATGTGTGAAAGGATGAATGCTTGAAAGTAGTTAGAAATTATTGTATATATTAATTTAATGCAAATTATTGCATTATTAAAGTAAGTAATACCTACCTATAATACATGTTTCAATTCGCACCCTATGAATAAAACCCTCACCACCCTATTTTCTTACAGTCCAATAATTAAAGTGGTTAATTATAAAATTAATTACCACCCCCACCTTTGTGGTCATAAATAATTTAAAGAAATATTTTTTTATCCCGACCAGACACGTTCTGTACCACCTGTTTCAACTGCTGAGCCTTGTCCGGGTGATATAGCATACGCCCATATTTGAAGCTAGGAAAACATCCGCAGAGTCATGGTGAACTAAGTCACGATATATTAAATTAATGGGCCCTGCCGGGGGGCACAATTTTACCGTGACCATGCAAACTCTCCACATTCCTACGGACAATAGTCCCAATTAGACTTTAACGCACATGTTCCCATATAACGACCCCTGTATCAGCTGCTGAATGTGGTCCGGGGGACGTCATACAGATACATCTATAAGAACAGAGAGATACTCGAGGAATCGTGGAGCGTTAAACCCCGGACTATGGAATTAATATCCCCTGTATCATCCACCAAGCGTTGTCCGGGGGCACAATTTCATCGTGATTAAATGCTCCACGATCCCGCAAGAATCTGCCAGACTCTTTAGTTACCTAAGCTTTCAAAGTCAAAGTCAAAAAAAGCTTTATTATAAAAAGATAAAAATCTCATTTACAAAGCTAACCATAAAATTTTTTTAGATGGGTACAAAAAAAGTTTGATAAGGATCAAATAAGTAAATTATACAAATACAGTACCAAGTACAAGGAACATAAAAAATAGAAAATGGGTATAAAAAGTCCAACAACGGACTCCTTGTTAATAAAATTTACATATACAAATAAAAATAAAAGATGAAATAGACATAAACAACACGCGCCCGTTTTACAAGGAATCATCAAGGAATTCGGCAACATCATAGTAAGCCTTTCTCAAAAGTAATTCCTTTACCCTTCCTCTAAACACCCTGTAAGAATCAGAGGATCTAATATTTAGGGGAAGGTGATTAAAGGCATTTTTAGCAAAGTAGACAAAGGAATTCATAACCAGAGCACTTCGGGGAATCAATAAAGGAATAACATTCACTTGCCTAGTGTGATATGGTCGGACAGGATTCAAAGAGTTGAAATACTTCTTGTAAACTAGACAAACACTCTCTAGCAAATACAAACATGGAACAGTCAAGATCTTTCGTGAAATAAAAATATTAAATATTAAACATAAACCTAAGAGCTCGTTTCTGCAAGATAAAAATTGAAGAGAAGCTGGCAGCACTGCAACATCCTCAGAAAGCTATACCATAAGTAACGCGTGACTCTATTAGAGAAAAATAAGCCGATCTCAAGACGGGTGGCTCCAGGTGGTGAGAAAGCACTCTCAAAGGCATAGCAACTAGAGGATAGCCCAACTGAAAGAGCCTTGATGTGCTCCTCAAACTTCAAACTCTCATCCAGTGTAACCCCAAGAATTTGGCACCGGCAGCAGGAAGTATTTGGTCACCGCCCAATGAAATATTAGCCAGAGAACACTTGAAGTTCAACATGTTAGTCTTTGGTGTGTTAAATGATAAATTGTTGCTATTACACCAGGTTTTTATGCGAACTAAATCAGCATTGATCATTCTCTCCAAAACTCCCAACATCACTCGCACGCCGAACAATAGAAGTGTCATCCGCAAAGAGCCTAACAATTCCCTTGATTAGAATGGAGGCAAGATCATTGATATAGATCAAAAAGAGGATAGGGCCAAGAACGGAGGCCTGGGGCACTCCACAATTTATTGGCATTGAGTTAGAGACCTTGATATGACACAGACTGCCTACGGCCATGCAATTGAGAGTTATACCTCTAAATCCATAAACCTCCAGCTTCTGGAGCAACAGATGATGATCGACACAGTCGAATGCCTTTGACAAGTCGCAAAATACTGCTGCTGAAAGTAGATTCTCATTTGTACTTAAATAAATAAATGTCTTCAAGAAGAGAGAAAATAGCAAGTTGATTTTCCACTCTGGAAGCCAAATTGAGAACTGGATAGGATTTTATTTGCAGTGAGAAATGAAAGCACTCTTTTTTTTAACGAGTCGTTCCATTAGTTTACCAAGAGAAGGCAGAAGAGAGATAGGACGAACGTTTTCTGGAGAATTAGAGTCACCTCCCTTGTACAGAGGTAGAACCATAGAATACCGGGAAGCTCAGCCCTCTCAAAAGAGTCATTTATGACTACCGCAAGTGATTGCAGCCCAGCATCATTGAGGTGAAGTAAGATCTTAACAGAAATATCATCAAAGCCAGAAAAATTCTTACTTTTGAAAAGCCTAAGAGTGTCTACAACCTCAGAGACACTTACTGGTGCCAAAAAGAAAGAATTTGAGGCTCTCCTGCCCGATAGGTATTCCAGGGGATTTATACCAGGATCGAGCCGAGAAGATAATACGGCAGCAACCGAACAATAAAAATTATTGAAATCGTCAGGAGACAAATGAGAAGAAGAGACTGGCGAACGACCATTATTTCCCCTAATTTCATTGATAATCGAACACGCCTCTTTCTGTATATTGTTCTAACTTGCAATTCTTTTGTTGAAATAAACGTTTTTCGCACATTTAATAACTTTTCTGTAAATATTCCGGTATCTAGACAAAAATATGTTGAAGGATGTACTGTAAACAAAAAACTTATTTAGATAGTTGAGGCATCTCAAATTCCTGGCAGAGGTTCTAATCCCCCTGGTCAACCAACCTTTTTTAACTTTATTCTTAATATTTACAATGGGGAAGGCCGAGTTACGAGTATTAATCGGGGCATTGTAGAAGGAATTAAATCAATCAGGAGCTACCCAAACAGTCACCTCACCAAGATTGCGGAATTTACTGAAGTTCCCACTGCAAAACAATCAACCTCGACGTTTAATAGATCGCTGAGAATCAAAGAGCAATTTAAACCCTGCCGCGACAGCCTCATGGTCCGAAATTGAAGCATTCAGTACCTTGCAATACACATTTTCAACATTAGAGCACACATAATCCAAGGTAGAAGAGCGTGTACTAGTTACTCTGGTTGGTTCCATAACATGCATCTTCAAATTAAAACTCAATAAAATGTTTTTAATTGAAATACTGGCGTTGGAAGTGTAGTCAACGTTAAAGTCACCGGTTAAAATGAAGGAAGCAAGGGGAGGAAGCTGACTCGGAAGTGCCTCCAAGCCCCCCAGAAACTCTGCCAAACACGACGCGACGCAGGGGAGCGATAGACACAAATTATATATATCTTTAATCTACTGCAATATGCTAAAGAAAATTCAAACACTTTTTCAATAATTAAATGGTCAAATACATTCACATTCATAAAATTATATCTGTTCTCTGCCTCCCCGCTCACTAAACAGCGCCATGGACAAAACTAGTTATGCAAAATTTAGAAATAACAGTGTAGTTTGGTAGATAAACCGTTTCATCAATTTCAAGCCAATGCTCAGTAATGCAAACAAAGTCAGGAAAATTCAACTCTTCTAAAATGATATGTAGATCGTCACATTTATTACGGAGAGACTGCGCATTTAGCAGGAAGATGGAAAACAGATCAGAAGGAACTCCTGCTGTAAAAAAGCACATTCGTCACTAACAGAGTTCTTCGCAGCAGAATCAACATCCGAAGCAAATTTAGGATATTTGTTTACAACATGTGAAAACAACAACTTAGCCAGGTCAGAGCCAAAATTGCGTGCATGATTGCATTCAAATATTTTCTAAAGAGCTACATTGTTGTAATGAAAAGCTTTAAAAAGTGACAAATTGCTATTATATAAAAAGAATGAAATTAAAATCAAAACCCATGTAAGGGCTAGTCATAACTAAATGGTTAGTGTGTTTACAGGGAAGAATAAAATTATTTAAGACATATGCTGGAGGACAAACTCCGTTCAACCACAGAAAAACAAAATCTCTACAAGTAAAGTCCTGCGCCAGTGATGAAGCTGTCCTGGTAAGCTCCAAACTTGTACACCCAGGCTTAAGGAAGCATTGGACGTTGAATACATCGCCAAATTGTGCGTGAAGGTGCCTTTGGAAAATCCCGTTGATAGACCCACAGACAAGGAGCAGTTTCGGACGATTGTCAATTGCTGTAGGGTAAGAAATTTGTATGGAATGTTGATTACCACTGCTATGTTTGTTCTCAGATGTAACAACAATTTGGATATTCCTCAGACGACCAATCTCCAACAGAGGTGTTCTTTTTCAGCTTCAAAAACTCTGATGGGACAAAGCATTTCTTTATTAATAGTTGTTAGATCTGCAATATCCTTCTGCAATGAACCTACATTAAGTTTATATGTGGCATTTTCACTTTCAATGGTCTTAAGGTTGATAATAAGGTTTTTGTTTAAGGAATTTAATTCATTTAGTTTGAGTTCTCAACTCAGAATGAATGCCGCGGCGCGTTTCGCAGGCGTGCTTTTATATGTTTCTGAACTTGCGCGCCTGTGCTGTACCCCTTCCCGCGGTTCCCTTATATGCATTTAGCAGGTTTATTCATGGCAATGATTTAAATTCGGATTATTTTCGTTTCTTTAATTAGGCAATGCAATAATAGGTCTGTTCTAGCAGCGATTTCAAACGGTTTCAAACCGTCCGGAGTTTGCGCATAACGATATAAGCGTCGCTTATATGGCTATGCGCAAACTCCGTACGGTTTGAAACCGTCGCTGCTAGAACAAACCTAATAAGTAATAAGGTATTACCTAGGAACCGATAGCACGTTGGTATGTGGGGTTTGTCTGGCAGCTGAGATCCTCGAGCGGCTCTACAAACTATCAATTTAAAAAAATGTTTAGGTATTAAATTATCCCAATGATGACTGACCTTAGAAGAAAATCTAACCTTTGGTTTAACTCGGACGAGGCTCTCTAACCTCGCTATTTGTATCTAGGCTGTGATTGATTGATTGATTGATAACCCCCACCTAAAACCGCACCAAATATGCAGTATTTCGGCTTTTCGCTTTCTTATGGAAGATATGCCCCCAAACTCTTAGTACTTTATGTACTTTGTTTGAACATGCACTTTTATATTACATAAGTTTTTATTTTCAGATTAAATTATGAACTTATCCATAAACCTGAGGATCGAGTTACTCTGCCTACATGTCCTGAGAGTCCTTACAGTACTGACCAAAAAAGCAATTTTAACCAATATGTTATGGTCCATAACAGAGACTCACATCAGCGTTCCTATGAAGCTGCAAAAAATGAAACACCTAATGATCGTTTCAACAGCCAACAGCCAACACTGAATTGACCCAAAAAATAATGCCATAACTTACCCTTGACATCATACGATCTTCTTGTTCTCCAGATGACAAGACTGATCAGTTTATTCGCATTATTGTTGGTGCTATGTGCTCGTCGTTTTCAGAGAAAAGAAAGAGTAGAAAGACGGTGAAAGTAGACCGGCAGGGGACGTGGTTTAATGACAATATTAGACAAATGCCAGAAACTTAAATTCCTACATGACCTCTACAGAGATCATCAGTCTGCGGGGTAGAATCCCAGATAAGGCAGTTTAGAAGTAGATACAGAGAAGCAGTTTGTACAGGTAAGAAAAAGGCCAATTCGGATTTTATTCGGAGGTCAGACAACCGTGTTGGAGTAGCTTGGAAGATTGTCAATGAGAGTAGAGGCACACCACAAAAAACTGCGCCACCAGACATATAAGCGAGAGATTTGAATGATTTTTTTCCACTATTGCGGATAGAATCTTAAGAGATATTCCTGATACAGACATTGAGGCTGACGTTTTTTGCAGTAACTGGAAGTATCGGTTCCTGTGGAGGGATTTTCCTTCTCCGAGGTAACATTTATCCAGGTTCGTGATGCAATAGAAAAACTAAAAAATAAACTTAGTCTGGATATATACGGGATAAACGTGACTTTGCTTTAACAAAACGCATAAACTGCTGCATTCACGAAAGGGCCTACCCGGACTGTTTTAAGAAATCAAAAGTAATTCTTGTTTTCAAAAAAGGGGATAAGGATGATATTAAAAACTATCGTCCTATATCTCTTATTCCGGCTGTTTGGAAAATTTTTGAGCTGCTTCTGAAAGACCAACTGGAGTCAAACAATGCAATTATGGATTTATAGGACTATGTTGTCGGCTGCTTCCAGAGCGGGAGCATGTGAAACCCTAAAGAAAGAAAGACCCCCCAAAGCAATGTCATCACCAAAAGACAGAAATGTCCCTAAAATAGCACACACGTTTAAACGTTGGTACTACAAGCCGTTACAGAAAACTAACGGTCCCAATTTTAAATTTCCAGCGGAAGGTAACTTCACAACTGCAACCTTGCTTCCTGAGCTCTGCGTCCACGAGTCGGTAGAGGTCATTGCAGCGAATGATAGTAACTAATAAAATAAACGGCACCAGTCCGTCAAGAATAAATTAATTGTCATTTTGTCAAGAACACTCGATTTCGACAATACCCATATTTGGGACGTTTTGTCGTAGTAAGCTTTCAGACGAATCCGCTATTCCATCCAGAATAAATTATTAAATTATGGAAATAATTATGAAAATTGGTTGCTCCAAACAAAATGAAAATTGGCACGTCACAATTTTTCTAAAAATTTAGCTTAATCTTCTACAGCATTTAAAAGTTGGCTTATATTATGAGTTACTTTTTGGATTTTCATAAAAGTCGACTGAGGGGTATTTTGCCTGACTTGTGAACTGTGTACCAGTACTTACAGTTCTGCGTTCCGGTCTTGCACTAGCGCACTAGCACTCTCACTTACTGATTGCGCTGTTTACACTCACGTTTCTTATTAAAGTGGGAAATTCTCTATCGTATTTTCGGCGGCTGTCGTTGTTTTGTAGCTTGCCATGCTGGTTTATCCGGCGGCGGCACTGATTTATAGGTACTTCTCCCTGAGGAAGCGAAAAACTCTCTGGAAAAAAGATAGTCAGAAACTATTCTGTACGCGTTGCAGACTGTGACTGCCCAAATCGGAACACGGGAAATTTGATACAAATTTATCTTTCAAGAATGTTGCTTTGTCCAAATGGTTAGACAGAATTGGCCAACTTGTAAAAAAGTGTCTCTAAGTACAAGAGACTTGTGGAAATTAAATAAGTAACTAAGCAAATTAATTTCGTAGGCTGGAAAAAGTACTATAGAAACTTTTGAAATTGGTCACTCGTCGTGAGAAAACGTGGTCTAACATTAAGACCTAGAAAGTAAGTTTAGTTTGAAATCATAATGCTTATAGGGTGCCTGTATGGAGAGAAACATAACTGCTGTATGTCTTTGATAATTTCATAAGTATCTCATTAAAATTCAGTGCTAGTGTCATTCTGTATTTCATTTACTAGGGAATGTAGAGTTTTCTCACCATATACCATGATTGAACTTAAGCTCCAGGGAAAGTTTGATACAAAGTGAATCACAGCGGTATAAGTATTAATGCTAATGAGTTTTCTACTTATTATGTCATATCTGATTGTCTGGCGAACTTTTAAATACCTAGGTCATATTAGAAATTACCTGAACAAATTTGAGCGAACCACTGATTAAATATAAAAATGCCCCCTTTAAATTCTGTGCTCCCTTAAAGTCGAAATCTCAATTAATATTTTAAGATGGAAAATGATTTGGCCTACGTTCATTTCATTATATCTAAGGTGAGATTTGAGTACTGACAAGCGAAATCACGATACACATATGTGTATCACACTGGTACTGCGAGCCTGGTTTTAGAAAATGAACAGGAGTTAAAGAAAAGGGCCGAAAATATAGTAAGTACATAAAAGGGTGTAATCGGCATTCATTAGGTACATTACGATGCTCTAATAATACTTACTGGCAGCTTCTATCGGAGTGGATTAATTCCCTGTACCAATTCCACACGAAAATCTAATGCCACCAGGAATAACATCAACCTATGGACACAGCTCATTCACTACCAGCTAGTCACCTTGGGGCGGCATCCTTTGATTTGGGATAGATAACCAAAATTTGGGCCATGACTCAATATTGTTTTAAACGTCTGGGCATCTGAATAATACTTTTAACAGTTCGTTTAATTTAATATATGCTTTTTTATCGTCTAAAATCCGTTTAAAAACGATTTTAAATTGCAAAATTGTATAAAAATCGGAAATATCTGGACTTTTTTTTTATGTCGATAGCCGTGGCTTCGGACGATTTTGTCGTGGATTCTGAAATTTCATTTTAAATTCAACCGTCTATTAAAAATAAGCTGTGCTATGGATCTAAATACACTGCGAATATAATATAATGAAAATCTAATATCGCCATAGCTTTTTAGAAGCGCCATTTGAATCGTTCCAATAGCGGCCATCCTGGATTAGCTTGCTATTCAATGTGCACGGGTCATGATGTCACATCGGTTTACACATTTCCGTCCCATTTGCCGAAATTTACCCTCATACCGCTGCGTACGATGTTTATACATCAAAAAAATTCAGAACGGCAATCCATCAGTCATACCTTTTCCAACAACAATTCAGTAGACGGTTATTTACACAAGAGTCTGATTACACCAGAATGAATTTCATTATTCATTGACATATTGCCAGATTGCCGCACTTCAGGCATTTATTTCATATGATTCCTATGAAAAGTTGACTATTTAAAGAACTAGAACTAACTTAAATTTAAACAAAACAAACCCAAATTATGATGATGATGGTGCTAGACCCTCTTCACAGAGGGTTGAATGGCGCTGCTACGAGGCAATTTGCCAGCGCACCCTTCGCCCGGCGCTTAGGGAGAGGTAGAGCTACCCTTCTACATCCGTTACACGTTAGTCCAGTTTGAAGAGCCTTGTATTCGGTGGGAAAGACCAGAAAGACGGGCCTGTGCTCCTGGCGATTCCCGAGCTTTATACAACTATAAGCTAATGAAATGCACAACTGAGTTCCTATGCAAGGAGGCTTCGCACACTGTAGGTATAACCACTTTCTGTCAGAGACTTCAAATCCCCGTAGGGAACACCCCCGACCGCCCACAGGCCACGCTACCACGCACGGAAATTCCCTGAAGTCCTAGTAGGAATCACCCCACACTACACGACCCACCCCTTACACTGTCCAGCCGGCACGACTTTCCAGACACCCCCCGAAGGATTGGAACACGTTATCTAAGCAAACAGCTTCCACTTCCCGTGCCGAATTCTGTAATCCGTTTCCAACGTGTTCGTCCTTCGACGGCTGGACCGGAAGTGAACCCAAATTATCAAATAATGTAAAAAAGGAAAAAACATAACCTTATAAAAACATTTGTTGGTACCTCAGACAAGGTAATCTAAGTGTTGTCCAGACTAATATAGCCCTCTTATCTGAATATCATCGTTACAATTTAGTCAGTTTAATAGTAATAATAATAACCAAGTATTGACAAGTTTCAGCGTTGCGTAAGAGTGTAATGCGATATGATTGGTAGTCACGGTATGGTTTAGCGCCAGTCAACGTCGAGTTCACTCCTTCATCGTGCTGGCAAATTGCCTTGCAGCAGTGCCATACAACAAACACGAAAGAAGAAGAAGAAGAACTCTTTTTATTCTTTTTCAGTTTTTTGACTTTTCCGACTTTTCCTTAGTTTTTTTTTACCTTTGAGATTGATAAAGAATATAAAGATAATATTTTGGCGTATTTAAATAAGCGTAAGCGAATACCAGAGTTAGTAATTTGTCTGGAAAGGATGCCAAATCTAGTTAAAGAAAGAGATTTATTGTCATACAGTTTGGCTAAAGAAGAAAATGATCAGTGTTTTATTAAGTAAGTACTTTTTTTTTTCATAGAAGCCAAGTTTATTTGTACTGTATTGTAGATTTTACCTCCGTTAATCATCCCTAGCCACATAATGTAAAATAATACAAATAATTTATTTATGGTAAGATATCCATTTACACAACACGTAACTGCTATTTAAAAGCTATACATTCTAACAAGGGACATATATGAAAAAAAACAAATGCCGGGTATTTTAAAACAAAATTACAATCAGTTACAAACACCTGACAATGATCGATGCATGAAATATATCAAATGTCACAACAATATACTCATTATGCGGCGCTAAACCGAGGCAAGGACATACCAAAAATATCAAGTCATTTATAGGCATATTAACCCCCATAATTGGTTCTATAAAATTGTCTTTGAAGTAAATATTCCACTACACCTAACGGGCACATACATATTAACCCGACCAAGAAAGGTAGGAGAGCACATTGTACATTGTGCCATTCAACAATTTAAAAAGGTTACACAATTCCTCGTACTTCCTTCTGTCACTCAATCTTGGAAGGCTCAGCAATGCATAAAGATTTTTAATTTACATGAAATGTGCCTTAGAAATCGTCTTTTAATCTTCATGTGCCATTGATAGAAAGGCGACCAACTGTACTTGAATACTCCAATTACTCCACATTTCTAAGAACATAAGCATTGCTGAAATCTCTTGGAGATCTTAAAACAAATCACAACAGTTTCATAGCCCTGTTGGACATCTTCTCTGTATAATGAACATATGGAAGTCAATTGTGTCAATTTTATCTTACCTTACTAGGAATAAAATACATAAATACAAGACTTAATCTAAATGATGTTTTGGTCCCAGCAAAAATGTTTTTTAAATCTTACGTTTTGCTGCAGATGATTTTAAGGAATCTGCTTGTTATAACCTGTCTGAAACATTTTAAAATAGGCTATTTATTATTTCTAGGGGAACTTCAGATAGAACTGGCACTGGTTTAGATGAGCTTGCTACTCTTAAAACTGACCCGGATTTGTAAGTAACTATGATTTTAATAATTTGTACGATGGCGATGGCGTCATAACTGAGGTTAATTGAATCCTGGCCTGAATATCATAATTTGTTTACAAAATAAATTAATCTAAATTTTGTGTATAACCATGAAATAAAAGTAATTAAGTTATTTTTATAAAGAATCCAATGTGAAAATATGCAATGATGACTATTTAATTCAATCCGATTTCATAAGTCATGAGGAAGTTGATATTAAGAGTGAAGATAAAGATGACATTATGTCAGAATCCAAGTAAGAAGTTTAATTACGGTGATATTTATATACAAATTCAATCAATTGATAGGTTATGATTGGCATTAATTAAATTCCGTATTTTCTATGTTTTACTTTATTTTAGTATATCATACTTAAATGCAGAACTTGATCTAAATGATGTCCAGCATATGTTTAAATTTTTATGTTCTGTTGCACATAATCTTTAGGAATCTGCTTGTTATTTGTAAGCCTTCAAAGCAGTCATATAGCTCGACACTGCCAGGTAATGATGTTAAAGAGATACTCTGTGCTTCTCAAGTTATACATGTGACAGGCTCTCAATAACCTTACAACTTAATTTTTACTTCATTAGAATATAATAGAATGCAATATAAAAATACACACCTTTTAAATTTAAATGAATGAAATGAAATATGTCTTTATTTAAGTAGGTTGTTGCCTACATACAAAAAAAAAATCAATATTCTTAATTATTACACAAGTATCTATAAGTAATTTAAACCAAAGAAATACTAATATAACGTTCCACAATTTAACATATTCATTACTTCCCTCAACATCATTCGAAACGCCAAATGAGACAAATCAATTCCTTTTCTACATCTAGACCCTCAGCCAATTTTTCAAATGCTTAACTGAGAGTAGGGTACACCCCTGATTTTATGTGGAAGACTGTTAAATTCCTGAAAGCCCCTAAAAAAATGAATTCATTGTACTCTTAAATTTTGTTTTTGAAATAAAAAGACTGTCACTATTTCTGGTAGGGTAATCATGAACATTTCTGTTGAAAATAATAAACTCTTTAAAATAAATAGGTGCTAAATTATTTACAATTTTATATATAAATATCATGGTAAGTGTGTACAATCTATTGCAAACAGAGCGCCAATTTAAAGAGCTTAACATAAAAGATATTAGTGTAAGGCGCTGTGTTCTCAATATAATTCTCATGCCATGATTCTGAAGTTTCTGAAGTCTATTAGTTTGAGTTAAGCTGAACATGTAAAGAACTGACGCACAGAAGATAAAATGAGGCTGAATAATAGTATCACGGCACATATAACAACCAGCAATATCACATCTTCTTTTTTCACATCTGCGCAAGTCCGCGCGCAAGATATTCCTTGGTAGCACGGCACAAGGAGAAACGGTATAGTATTCCGACAGCCAAAACTCGTCGAGTTCGCGCATTGACGTACGTTGCGTAAGAAAATCAAGACGCTGCATTTGATTTATATTGAACAAATTGACATTGTGTTTTCTAACTGTGAATGTTGAATTATTTGATTTTCGAAATGCCTGGATGTGCTGTGGCAAAGTGTAATAACTACACTAAATCTACTCAAGGCAGTAATATTAGATATTTTCGTTTCCCAAAAAATAAAGAGCTGTGTAAGAGGTGGATCATTGCGTGTAGACGGGAAGATGAGATAAACGTAAAGAATGGTATGTATTTAAGTAACTAGGTGGTCTATTATGTGATAGGTTGTAATTAATTTGTAAAAAAAGCTAATACATATAACTTTTAGCTTACATATGTTCTGTTCATATTGAGAGCGTTTATTTTGCTGAGCCTACACTTAAAGAGAACTTATTAAATTATACGTTAAAAACTAAAAGAGGTCTTAAACAGGATGCCGTACCTACGTTAAATATATCTGAAAAGGAAAATAAAGGTAATTCAGATAGGTCTTCTCGTACGGCAAAACGAAGAAAAATTAGTGAAACAATAGTTTCAAATAGAGCTATGATGGATTAGGACATGGACAATCATAGTTTGGACGTGCCAACCGAGAACGGTGTGAAAAGAAGCCTATATAAGATTAAGACTGTTAAACAGACAAATCAGTTTTCAGAATTGTAAAAGGAAGATGGACAAGAAAATGCAGAAATGTACAAATCTGAAACAATAATATCGTTAAATTTTTTTCTTAAATAATTATCTTTTTTTATTAACCTCGCCTGACAGGCCTTTTTATTATTAAACTGTAAATTCTGTGTACTATGTATTTATACCTAGTCAAATTAAAAACATATTTCATTAATGATTTTTTTATTTAATAATTAAATAATTTGTAAAAAAGAATACTACTGAATTTATTTTTTGACAGAACATTTTAGCTTCTACGTTGTGAAAATAATAACTAATAACATAAAAAAATACTGTATATTTATTTCAATTGTATACTTTAGAAATCAATTTCAACACACTGTCGTCAAAGCAACTGAATTTACTAGTAGTATAATTGGATAAGCAATTATTTCTTCACATGAAAAACATCTTATCACATAGAAAAAACATGTTTTACTACTTGTCAAATCAAAAGTTATTTCTAAATTTCATAGATTTTAAATCTACGCAATTCTTGTCGTGAAACCAATGTATTTTAAATGCGCGCTATGTCTGAGACTTAATGCAAGCTCCGTGACAGCTCGGCTGACACCAGCGGCGTCGCAGTTTTACGACTGGTTTATTTTATTTGCTAATGGAAAGCATAGGCGTGTTTGTCAAATAATTGACATAGTGAGAGACGAACGTTATTTATGATAATGTATAACTCAGAGACATGGTGTTTGTGCAGTAAGAAGTTGTAGAAACCAGAGAAATTCTTCCAAGAAGAGCTTCTTTAGATTTCCGGATATAAGGTATGTGTAGTGCTGTGTTGCCGTTAAATTCTACAGTTTGAATTTAGGGCGTGTTCTGACACTCGATTTTAAGCAGCAGATTTAAAGCTCTTTCTTATTGGTGTGGCGCAAATATAGTATTTTCACGCACTATATTTCAGTATATAGTACGCTAAGCACAAATATAGTAGAATAATATATATTATAGTACGGCTAGCAACCCTATTTGTGATTGTCATTGTATTAAAGTATCAATAAATTATAATTGTACATATACTTGTTTTATTCTTGGTCTTATTTTAGTATGCAATAAAATTTATAATTTATTTTTCCCGTTACAAAATATCCCTTAAAAATATCAGTATTAATTAGTTACAAGCCCCCGCGTAATTAAAAACATAACTTGACTAGCAAAATTTGTGTTTTAAAAAATTACAGTTAGTTGTGAAGTGATTCATATCAAAGTAATAATAATTATTAAAAACTAGCAAATACATTTCTTTTATTTATTTATTTATTTATTCATAATAACAGCATCAACAGCCAAAAGGCCAATTACAGATACCATTCTAATACTAACATCTAATAAATTTGAATAAAGTAAATACACCAATATAGCTTATCCATCCACAAATATCAGAATGAACAATAGTAAAAAAATAGTGATAATCTAACCCAGAAACAGATCAAGTTATAAAGCTAATGATTGAATCTGAGAGGCGTACAATCTATCATTTTCAGTTTTGAAAACCTCTTTAAACTAATTAAATCTAGGTCCAAGTCACCCGCATAAATATTAAAGAAGTTGCACATTTTGTAAATTGGTGAATTTTTAAAAATATTCGTCCTAGGAAAGTCCAAATTAAAAGTCTTTCTCTGTCTGGTGTTATTAGTGTTGGCAAAAAACGGAAGCATTGAAAGTATTTCTGGAGAGTTAATTTTGTTGGTTAAAATTTTATACATATATACGAGACAGGTTTTGGTGTGACGATTCTCCAAAGATAGCCTGTTGAATTCCTGTAATAATAACAGATGGTTGAATCCTTGGTTCGGATAATATCCATACTTTTTAAAAAACATGTATTTTAGGAATTTACGTTGCACGCCCTCAATGGTCTCAGTCCACACCTCATATTGTGGAGACCATATAATGCAACAATACTCCAACACCGGCAACACCAGACTGTCAAACAATTTTATACAACACTCAACACTGAAACCCTTGGTAGACCTGA
>JAEQML010057007.1:0-32913 GCA_016904865.1 Pissodes strobi
TTGGCCTATGTCACTCATATATGGAGTAGGGCAATTGAAAACTACGGAGAGTCTCGAGCGATTGCGTTGGATATTTCAAAGGCATTCGACAGAGTTTGGCATGACGGACTGCTCAACAAACTGCCGTCCTTGGGACTGCCCGCCTCTCTCTGCAGCTGGCTGGCCAGTTTCCTTAAGAACCGATCCCTACATGTTGCAGTCGATGGACACATCTCGGACACATTCACCATCAACGCGGGCGTGCCTCAGGGCGCAATACTTTCACCAACTCTGTTCCTCATCTATATTAATGACCTGCTGATCGAAACGAATAATCCTGTTTACAGTTTTGCAGATGACAGTACCCTTGTCTCCCACTTTAGATCAGAAAAACCCTTACCAGCGACTGAGACTCATCACCGCAGACAGGAGCAGATTACAGCAATTAATCAAGACCTGGAGAAAGTTCAAACTTGGGGCGACCGAAATTTGGTCCAGTTCAATGCAGCAAAGACCCAAGCAGCAACGTTTACTAAGAGGGCCAATACAGCGGGCCCTGACATCATTATGGCAGGATCGACCATTCCTTCATCCTCGTCAATCGGGCTGCTGGGTGTCTCGGTCAACAGCAATATGTCATGGCATGACCATGTTGCTAACATCGCAAAATCAGCCTCCCAGAAGCTTGGTGCGCTATTTCGCAACAAAAAACTCTATACACCGCAGCAGTTGCTCTTGCTGTACAAAGCGCAAATAAGACCGTGCTTAGAATATTGCTCACATATCTGGGGTGCCGCACCAAAGCATACCCTAAAGCTGCTGGATTCCATTCAGAAGAGGGCTGTGCGTCTCCTCGGGGATCCGGAGTTGACCCGGAATCTGGATAGTCTGGAACATCGCCGACATGTGGCCGAGATGTCTCTGTTTTACAGATACTTTCACGGCAGATGTTCCCAGGATTTGGCCCGCATAATCCCGCCCCTGGCAACTCCTGTCAGGCAGTCCCGACAGACGGCAGGAGCGCACCAGTTCGTCGTACAACTAGAAACACCTAGAACATCGCTTTACCAGAACTCCTTTGTCTGGCGCACTGCATCACTGTGGAACTCCCTTCCAGGACATCTGTTTCCCACTAATTACAACCTACAAATATTCAAGAACCGTGTCAATCAACATCTTCGCACACACACCGCTCGTCGAACGCCATAGGATCTACCTTTAGTGTGTGTGCCATTGCCATAAAAAAAAATACAGATAGATCAAAATCTTATAAGGAAAAGTTCTTCCAAAATAAAAGAATAATCGAAATATGAAATTTGAGTTAATTCAACAACTTTTAATTTCCCTTTTTTTTTCTCGATCTTTTTCTTAAACGTTACGCTACTGGTGAATGTTTTGTTCTTTTGTTATTAGTATACTCGCCAAGCAAGTTCAAAATTTATTTAAGATAGAAATTAGTTACATAGTGGCATAATGTTTCAGTTTTTCCAGAGGTAAAAGCCAATATAGGTATCACTGTGTTGCAAACGCATTTAAACACTTTTGGTCCAAAATAATTATCCACAATAATTACAAAATACAATTGGAATGACTGACAACAATAATTAATTTCATATGTCAGAGTGAAGTAAAATAATTTCTATTTATTGGGTTTAATTCCAAATACAAGGCCTACTCTTAAAGACCAAATATTTATTTTTATATGGCTTTTCAGGATGCTTGGGCATATTTTACTCATCGGATGGAAAAGTTAAATAAATTATCAGTTGTTTTACATGAAAAGAGTTGGGTCTATTCATATTGGAAAAAATTTTGAACCAAAAGTATTTAAATGTGTTTGCAACACATTGATACCTAAACTGGCTATTACTTCTGGAAAAATTGCAACATTATGCAACTATGTAACTAATTTATATCTTATATAAATTTTGAAGTTACTTGGCAAGTATACTAAAAACAAAAGAATAAAATATTCACCAGTGACTCAACGTTTAAGAAAAAAATCTAGAAGAAAAAAAAAGATAAATTAAAAATTGATGTACTTAACTCAAATTTAATATTTAGATAAAATTTTTAATTTGGAAGAACTTTTCCCTATAAGATTTTGCTGTGTCTTTATAAGTTAAGGTACTACTCTTGACGCGATTTCGGAAAAATGACATTTGCTCCCGCACTAAAAGCAATACGTAAAAGTTGTTTTAGGGCAAGCATCAACTTTTATCAAGAGTAAAATTTTCTGAGAAACCAATAATAAGGAATTTTCCCGTATGGTGCGTACTTTTTTGGCCACACTGTATATACTGATTGCTAGTCGTATTAGTTTAGACCCCGGCCCGTTCAACAATCAAATTTTGTCAGAGAAGGATAGCAAGTTCGGGCAGATGACGTAGAAGAGATGAAGATAAAAGATAGGGTTTGAATTGTGGGCCCTCAATATATTATTATATTATATTCGCAGTGTATTTGGATCCATGGATACATAGGTTGATGTTATTCTTGATGGCATTAGATTTTTATGTCGAATTTGTGCAGTGAATTAATCCACTCCGATTGAAGCTGCCAGTAAGTATTATTAAAGAATCGTAACTAATATTATAAATGCGAAAAACTAAAATTATAAATGCGAATGTGTGTTTCTTACGCTTTCACGCATAACCTACTCAACCGATTATCAAAAAATTTTGAACATATATTTTTAAGAGTATAGTAAAGAACATAGGATGCTTTTAGCTTCTACCTGTGGCTTCATTTGCGTCGATATTTACGGTTGGCACTAATCCTATTTTCCATGCGTAAACTACTTAACCGATGATCATGAAATTTTATTACTAGATTTAAAATTTGGCCTATGCGTTTCAGTCATTGATACAAACAGTCCGCTTATACAAAAAAGCAACTTTCCGCATATAATGATATGATAAATCACAATAAATAGTGTCGCACAAAATATCACACATTCTCACGTTTGAGAAAATATTATGAGAAATAGTGTTCAAATGTTACTTTAAAATAGTTTCTTAAAACAAGAACGCCTTTTTTATCACTTTTTCCATTTAAACATTCTCATACTTAGATTCTTTAGAATTTACACTCTTGACTTCTTTTATGATTGCACTTGTTATATTACCGTAAAATGCGTTATATTTGGAAGCTTTTTACATTCAATCATGTGCAGTTCTTTGGTAACTTTCGATTTCGATTAGTATCGAAGCAGCAGTCATACGGGACGGTCGTGTTTCTGTTCGTTGGTTCTGTCGATATTGAGTGTTTGCTTTGCTTTGATTTGTTTTGATTTTCTGTTTTGTCGTGTCGATGAGCTAGTTTACGCTTTCCTGTTTAACTAAAATTGACATTGTTTAGTTGCTATTGACCTTTACCTTTATTTAAAATTATAGAACTTCAACTTTATAGAGGGCTAAGTTTCGCTGTGCGTGTGTTCCTTGTTAATTTATAGTTCCTGTTTTGTTATTGGTTCCTGTTTAGACAAACTTGACTTTGTTCAACTGCCATTGACTTTTATCTAAAATTATTGAACACTAATATTGAAATGGCTGAGTTTAAGTGTGATTCTTGCCAGAGAATCGTCGCAGAAAAGGATAAATATAAACTTCGATGTAGTGGGGAGTGTCGCCGGAATTTTTGTATGACCTGCACTGGACTGGATAAGGCAACAACAAAGGTGCTCTACCAACAAAACTACCGCAATATTAGATTTTTCTGCATTATTTGTGACTCTCCTACGTTAAACTATCTTCACGACAAAGTATCACAGCTTCAAGGATTGCAGATCTGTCTGGAAAATCTCGAAGCTCTGGGAACCTGTCTAAAGAATAAGAGTGACCTTCTTCCAATCATTTCTGAAATTTACGACACCTTGAGTAACCATGACTCCAAATGGAAAATTTTATACACAAAAATAAATGACATTCACAGCCTCCATACCAGATTTTCTGATAATAGACAAGAATCTTTATTCCATTCGATCAAGGAAATGAAGCTAGATATATTCAATCTGGCATCTATTTTATAGACAATCATGATGAGTCTGTTAAAGTTCAGATTCACGACTCATCAAAGGAAGAGTTATTGAAGGAAATGGGCGATATGCGAAAAAGTGGAGATCAAATGGCACTCGCGATAGAAAAGTTGGCTGCCAAAGATAAGCCAATTATTTGGAGTAACCCACCAACAGTAAAAAATCGATTTCTACTCAGAATGACCATAGAGATAACCATGACACAGTGGTTATTACTTCTCCTAAAGTCATTGCTCCCACACCTCAAATATCCCTCATAAAAGAAGACTGGCATTATGTGCAAAGTGTCCAAGATCCCACCTCCTAATACTGCAAACCAGCTTGCACATTATGCTAAAGAAAAACTTGGAATTACTGACTTTTTCCGATGCTTTTCAATGCTGAAGGATAAGGACGTTTCACACTCCGATTTCAAAAAAGCCACTTAAAGCAGCTTAAGGACATAAGTATGTGGCCGCCGGGTACTGAAATAGTCACTGCAAATTTATCTTCAACACCCTTAAAGGTATCACCGCCTGCAGCAAGTACTTAGACCACTGGCTATCAACATTTTGTACCAAGTATTTTGGACGGCCGAAGCCTACCACCACGGTCTGACTCAACATCTGTACATATACCTGGAGGAATGAGGTCTGTTGGGTTGGCTCTGACGGGAAGCTTTGGCTGCCTGTAAGTCTCTTGCGCTGGAGAATTTGGAGGTTGTTGTGGAGAAAGAAGCGAAGAGGGATAGTGGGCTGGATATGGATCCGATGACTTCACCTATAGTGCGGCTGTCACGAGATTCTGATGCGGCTAATGGTCGTTATTTGCTAGCTAGACTGAGGGTGCCCTCCATATTAAAAGCTCTTCGGCTGTTCCCTGCCTGTCTAAATGACCAACCCTACAGCGTGTGTTTTGAAGGGCACATTAATACTAGCATCAAATTAGCTCTAATTCTGAGGGACATCCTAGTGACGTGAACTCCTTGCGTAAGTTGTATTATCGCTTCCACGACGTCTACGATATTGGTTCGTTCGGCTGAGGCTGAAACAGATCTCTCCGCCTTCAGGTCTTTCTTTTCATCGGAAAGACTTCAACACCTTCAGAAGGTTAGGGAAATTCATAGCAATTATTTTACTACTGGCTCTCCGATTAGACGGGGGAATTGTTAGGTAGATTGATGTGAACAGAGGATCAAGCACCTTCTGAAAAATTGGATGATGGCAAGCTTAGTGTTTTTCTTATTAATATTCAGTCCTTAACACAGAAAACATATGGATTATTTCTTTTATTAGAGGCGCTTAATTTTCCAGAAATCATTGCTATAACTGAACATTGGTTACATGTTGATGAGCCTGTGTTTGTCAAAAATTATATTGCAGTAACTAGATTTAATAGAAATAATTTATCTTATGGAGGCACTATGATAATGTCTACTAACAACGACTTTTCGGCAGTGACTAAGTTCGTTAATTTAATGTGTGAGAAGGTATTTGAGTTTTCCATCGTCCATCATAACTCTTATGACCTCTATCTTGTTTGTATTTTCAGAATACCTGATGCTGACATGCATATATTCAGTCAAAGATTACTGAGCTTGCGTGAGTCCCTGCCTTTAAAAGCAAATTAATTTTGTGCGGCGACCTTAATGTTGACTTTTCCAGTGTGTGTGCTGCTCAAGAATCTCTTCGGTCCATTTTTGACACTTTCGGTTTAATCATGCATATTAACTCACCAACTAGAATAACTAAAACTAGTTCGAGTACTATAGTCAAAATTTTTCTAGATTTCAAGCACCTATGTCCAACAACTGACTGGGTTGTCCTTTCTGATAATATCGATACCAAATTTTCTAGATTTATAAAAAATTTATCTACTCTGGCGTTCAAATCCTTTCCGCTTAGGACTAACAAAATTAAAGAACATAAACCCTGGTCTACTAAAGGCTTACGCACATCTGCAAAGAACATGCGTTCATTATGTCACCCAAAAAAATACTCGGACGGCGTCTTCTTCCATGATTACGTGAAACTTTACAGAAAAGTCTACACACATCTTACACACTGGTTTAATGGTTTAATGTTTCATGATTGGTGTTTAGTATTTGATGTTTAAATGATTAAATATTTTGATATTTAATATTTTATAAAATGTTTGACCACGTACAATTTGCACAATTGTATAAAGTTTTGTATAGTTCGGTTTTTCTTTATCTTTTCATTGCATGTTTCTATTATTTGTGTTTTTATATGTTTTGTATGTTTTATACTCTAGCTCTAGCTTTATCTACAGATCGTAAAATTTGTTGACAAAAAAGCATTTTATTATTATTTCTATTATTATTATTAATCTTGTTATTATTATTTACCTTTTTGATTTGGCCATTTTCCGGTCTATAAGGGACATTTTTGTCATTTAAAAAAAAGAGAGTCCCTGTCCGAAGTTGTCAGACGGGCACGACATGTTGGGACAATCACTGATATGTAACTCAAGATTAGGGCTCTATTTACAATAAGGGACAATTGTATTGTTTTTAAAAAGTTGGAAAAGAAACAACATAAACTAAAAAAGGGGTACCAGATACTAAATTAAAACTAAACGAAGCTCTAATACTTTTAATTTATGAAATATTGTTTTTCAAAAACACTAACTCAACTAAGAAGGAAATAAACCTGTATTTCTTTTTTGTACTAAACCACAATTTTTTTTTAAAAACGTTAACTATAAAATGAGTACCAAGTACAAAATAAAACTTTTGTGTTAAATAAAGAAGCAGCAAAGTTAGGATGGTTTAACAATTTTCTAGTCCACATTAGCGAACACACATCTAATAGCTGGTCAAATGAGACCCCACCAATGTCCTGTGTGTCAGAAAATACGTAGATATCATTTGCACCTTTATAGTTTCGCATGAATTTAAATGTGATGACTTTATTATCTTCTTTGTTGAAATCTACAACTTGGCATATGAACTTCTTTTCTTTTTCTTTCTTTGTGTTTGGATGGTATACAATTTTGGTGAGCAAAATATGCCCCTTGGTAACCCCAGCGGCTTGTGGCTTGACTTTTTCCTGATTGTCGGTTAGTGCTTGAGGTTGCTCATTCAATTCATGTTTAGCCTCTGCATCTGACTAATGTTTAGATGACGATGAACTGAGCATAAAATCGTCTACGCATACACTTTTTCCAGGTGTAACATTCAAACGTTTCCTGATGGTTTTTGAAGTGCTGAACGCGTCAGTCCTTTTCTCAGATAACTATTATTAAAAAGTCTGCTTCCACGCGGGACCCGCTTCTTGATCGTTTTTGAGAAATTTTGTTCTTTTCGAGGTCCAGAGGATAAAATATACCAGTTTTGCAGAATCCTGCAAATAGATTTTGAGCGGATTTATCTCCAATGTGGCTTATTGTTTTCTTTAACAAACGGGAAATACATCTTTTGAAATGCATCCACGGTGTTTAGAGATTTCCATGCTTCCAATGTATTTTTTCACACTCTCTTGAGATTTCTGAAATAAGCTACGCCCAACGGTTGGCACATGTGTACTATTTGGTGATAGAAGCACGAAACGAATATTATGTTGTTCGCATAATTTAACGATGTCGACAGCCGTGTGGCTTGCCAGATTGTCCCAGATTACAACATTTGGTCCTGGGGCCATCGTTGGAAATATGGGATAATCACGGGTTCAAAATAGTCCTTGGGAAACGTAGAATCGAACCAGCCGCTCCTTGATCTGTTGTACCTGCAATATTTGAAGCCACCCTCTTTCCACGAATCGTATAAGTGTTTCGCCCTATATTGAAACAGACCGACCCTAGGTATGCGAATTAACAAAGAAAAGTTCTAAAATTATGAAAATCACACACAAAATTGGAATACACTCACTATCATAATAAGCTTTAAAAAACGCTCATTTCATGCAATCGTACCAAATAAGGGTCGAGAGGCAGGTAGAATAGGGACGCGCGCCGAGAATCGGGACTAACACCCGACGCGAGACCGATAGGTACGTCTTTGTCTAATGCAGTAGTTAAATGTGTGGGATTGGAATGTTTGATATTTTCTTGTCGCACTTACAGAGTTAAATGGGATCATCTCCATATAAAAACGCGACAAAAAGCACGGATAGGCAGAAGAAACCTTCTCTCTAACCCTATACCTTCGCTTTCGGCTGAGTGGTTTTCCCTATATACCTTCGCTTTTGGGCTGAGTGGTTTTCCCTATATACCTTCGCGTTCAGCTGAGTGGTGTCTTTACAATCTTAACCTTATTCCCGTAACCTATTTCCTAGCAATTATCGTTACATAATTAATAGTATCTGTCTTAACGATGAAACGAAGAGCCAACAAACGTAGTGCCGCAGGCACTAGTTCCAGGGGAGAAGAACCTGCTTCTTCGTCCATAGGTAAATAATGGGTTTATATTTTCAATATTTTAAATGGATATACTACAAGACTTTGTTTTAATAATGTTTTTTATACGCAAAGTAAAGGGAAAGGGTACAGCAAACTCATAGTACAGTAGATTGGAGTTCGGTAAAATACGTTCTTTTGTTTGGGACTTATTCCTGCAATAGGTGGTGTACAAAATAAATCTATTAATCAAACTAAACTTCTTTATTATAAATCAATAACAAGATGGGCTATTGTTAGAAAGAACTTTAAATAGGTATTCCCCAAAATGGTACAAATAAACAAATATAAAACAGGGACCTACTTACTGCGTCGACTGATGCCTTCGTCCCGCCCCCCAAAAGAAACCTTCAGGTCACCCCCCAAAAGAACCTGATGACGTAATTCCGTGGGGGATCCCATACGTCCTGGTGAAGATCGTACCGATTATGCTCCCTACTTGTTACTAACTTAGGTATCAATTCCTTAAGGTGTATAGGTACACCAGGTGGTATATACGAGGACTTCTAGAGTAAATGTTGCGAAATTACCGAGCATTGAGCACAGGGTAAGGGCATGCCTTTTGGATTTTGATACCTAACTCCCTTGCAAAATTGTCACCATTTGTTTTAGGTTTGAGGGTCAAATGAAATGATGTAATGCAAAATAAAATGTAATTAACTACATATACATTGATTTATATGATAATGGTTTATTGAAATTTTGTAAGTCTCAAATATCGGCATTTCCCATTCTATTAAAAAAAAATAAATGTATTAAATAGTCTATCATTGTTTTATTACCAGTATTATCTGGTACCGAGGAAGACAAGACGTCTACTTTAGGAACCTACTACTACACACCGTCAATTAAACCGGGTCTAAGCCGACAGTAATAATATTTATTATCATTATTGTTACGATCACGTCCAACAAAGTTACTGTCTTTTGGGTGCAAAAGGGTGTACCCGGGTCAGTGGCGTTTCAATATACCACATGAATTGGTAATAGAACACCCGAAGCTGAGCCCGTAAATATCACTGAGATGCTTGATTTTGAAGAGTCCATGACCTTCTCTAGATACTTGGTGCCTGTGCGCACCACTACTCTGCTCTTTCCAGGGTCGTCCGTGATGTTGGTTTCATCAAAATTCAATATTCTGTAGAGGGTGCACCTCCAATGATGATTTCAATTCTGCAAACTTCTTATTCATCGTATCATTATTCACAGCAGCTCTACATCTTTAAATGTTTTCTTTTTAGCTAGTCTCTTGGAAAAAGTTGCTTATTCCTCTGCAAGAAGCTTCGACACTAAGTTGGGCTGGATAGGTTTTTCGCGAATGCCTTAGCTTGAATTCCCACCAATTGCCAGCAACAACAATTCCTTCTTCTCTCGTCAAAACTGTGGGATGGCCAACAGAATTCATATTTTCTCTCATTTCTATTGACCGTTGACTTTGGAATGCTAAATTGTTCAGCTGCGTTTCTCACAGACATTGTCCCACGGCTTACACCTTCAACGGCCTTCTGTAGGCAGTCATCATCAAAATGTCTGTAACGTCTGGCTCCTATTTTTCTTCGTCCACTCATTTTTTGTGTTGATAATGCCCTGAAAGAGTAAATGCCTTGATCAATTGGAGCACAAATTTTATCAAAAATTAAAACAAATCATAGGTTTTACAACTTGGGACGCGTTGACAATTTGGGACGGTCCGTCCCAAGTTGTAGTTAATTATTAAGCCCCCCAAATCGATTTTGAATATTGGCGGAAGGTTGCTTCACATTAGCTTTATCAGCCTCATCTCGTAATTGCAATTTTTTAACTTCTATGCGATAACTAACATGAAGCAAATATTCGAAACCACGAATCCATGCGTGCAGTGTAGATAAACCAAAACGAAAGTTATCCCTATTCGCTACAAATTTCCTTGCCTCAACATTCGTTAATTTTGGAGTAGCTCCACAAATACAGCACTTTTGTGCCGAGGTAGTTTCAGTCATAGCATTGCACAGTTTGCCGTCAATCATCGTTAAAAGTAATTCATGCTTAACAATTACCTCAGTAACATAAACTACATTAGACATTGCCGGCAACAACTCATTTATTTCCTCAAAAACTTTGTTCGTCTCAGCCAGGGTACATTCGGTATTTTCTTTGGAGAAAAATCGAGGATTCTGCCAGGAAATGTTACCATGTTCGTGACGTAATTGAAGCGAAAGAAGTGAAAATACAAATAAAAATTGATCAGTGTCCTGACTATTGGTGAATTTCTGTTTGTAGGTGCTATGACGGAACATCCGTCACAACCCCACTTACTGGTAAAGGTTAATGATAAACCGAGGGATATTTTATTTACTTTACTTAGAGCAGTGATTAAACGCTCAACCGTTTTATCTAATACTTTAATACTAATACTATAAAATGACGGAAATACTTGATGACCCGCTTTCATACTCCACTTTCAAGTAAGTTTGTAGGAGTAGCTAGTTGACTTTAAGTCAACATAATATGCCAAAGCTCCTTCTTTGATTAAACATCTCTGATTTGTGCTATTAGTAGATGTCACACTTTTTTTTATTTTGCAACAGGTTTTCCTATTAAAGTTAGCAAGCAAGTGAAGGTTTTGATTAAAAACATGCCTAACACCGGAGAGTCGTGTTTGCAATGCCCGGTTCTGGGAGTGGAGTCGTAGAGAGCCACCAGTTCTTCCCAGCTAAACTGGAAAAACTTCGCTGGTGTTGTATGGGGTTGTTAGGCACGCTTCTCAAACAGAGAAACTCAACCTTAACTTAACAAGAAAACACAATCTAAATTACGGATCAATTTATTAGCTTCTAGGTTTTTTTTCTCAATAGCAACAATCCTACAGTGAAATTTTTGGCTATTTAAATGCAAATGAATGTCAAATGAATATTAAAGTAATTAATAACAGTGGTAAAGATTGTAGGGAGACCAATTCTGTTGTTAACTTGGTACTGTAGGCCTTATACCCAAACGCTCTAAACACTACAATCCGTGATAAACGGCCACAATAATTAAATTAATTGACCCGAAAAATGAATAAAAAAGAATGAAATTATTGAAAACTATCTTAAAGCTTGGCTGTCAATGCGTGATTTATATTTAAATATTAGAAACAATTATTAATCGGCAAGAGAAATAAATGATTTAATGAAACTTGGCTCTTTTAAGGCACAATCTATAGTGCAAAATTCAAAATAATTAGACACAAAAAAGAAGATAATAATAAAGATAAATGCTTCTGTATGATACCCCGTTAGATCCTGTCATCGCGCTCAGTAGGGGAGGTAGGAAGTACCCCTGGTGAAGGCGCCGGGCACCTGTAGCTAACTCAGGTACTGCAATGGTAACTCGATGGCCCCGAGCGTAAGACGGCTAGAGGACTCGGCATAGCCCGGAGAAAAAACTGGCAGTAGTATAGCCCGGTAATAGAATTGCAGCGGGGTTGCCCGGTGGTAGGACTCTGTAAGAACCCAATACGCATTAGACAAAGCCCCCTTACTTCAATGAAAAAAAACTATAGCCCCCTTGCATAATACATAATAAAACAAATCCCCCCAAAAATTATCAATGGATTTGCAAATAAAAGAAATACAGAAGGTACAAACAACTTGAATATAAAAAAAGATAGGCATGAATCACCCCTAAAAGAAAATATAAAATTCCCCATATGTTCAAAACTAAAGTCACATTAAAATAGAAATTCAGATATGATAAAAGGGAATAGATAAGATAACTCATGGAATGCAATGCAAATGGTGGTCAATGTACAAGAAAAAGGTTAACACAGATAAAGCAATTAATTAAATATTAATTAATCGTTAAATTATACAAAAAAACTGTAGCAATAATTACCTCGCTTGTGACGGAGGGTGGCTAGAGAGTCGAAGGTCTCGGTAGTGTAAGATGAGCTCGGAAGCCTCTGGAAATAATGGAAAATAGCCATTAGCATGATGGCGTCCACGTGCTTCACAAGCAATAGAAAAAAAAATTCCGGAAAACGCTTACCTAGTGCAATACGAATATCCGAATAACTTGATAGCGTCGAGCACTGTTAAGGGCCTCACTCAACAATCCCACTTCCATGGAATTAGATAACTAATGTCAGATCAGAAAAAAGGTAGGGCCGTGAAATGCTTCACAAATCGATACGAGGAATAATTCTAAGATAATAAACGACTTAATTCGTGTTTATTCGTGATATTATGGTCGTAAAACGACGGCGGAAGCCTCAATTAATGAGTTGAATTTTTTTTCAAGAACTCATACGAAAATGACAAGCCTTTAAAAATCTAAATCGCAACCAACAATTACGGGAGGATGGTCCATTCCTACTACCCGGGACTACCAACCGAATATTGCGAATTGCAGCCTGCTGCGTAGAGAGATAAATCAGAGGTTCCAAAAAGTTATCAGAAATGATCAGCCAGTGTTGAATTAAGCAAATTAGGGGTCACAAAAAGTTATCAGAAATATTCAAACCGGAAATAAAATATGAATTTAACGGATCTCATGAGGCTTTACAGTTTCAAACCTATAAGAAGTTCATTTGTTATTTTTTGACATATGTCTGAATTTCCCTAATGACCAGCTAACTTGATCTCATGGAAACACTGTACACTCTACAAAACCGAATTTGCATCTAGCCGGACTGTGCAACTTTCGAACTCGCAGTTCCGGCCGCGATTACAGCGACTCAAGTCACTCAAGTGGCGCTTTTAAAAACTAGCCAATTGAATTGAATAACCTACTGCTGCTCCCCGGTCGGATTTAAGTACAAATACTACCTTTAAATAGTTGTTTGTGTGAATCGTTGTTAGAAAAGATGTAAGAATCGATTGTCATAAATGGATTGCATTTGTTTTTTTTTCTTGATTTTAAACATGTCTTGGGTTAATTTTGGTTAGTTCTTGTTGGTTGCGACCCTGTAGCGAGCGAAGCGAGCGGAGGGCCATGCGTAAAGTGAAATATTAGTTGAATGAGAAAAAAAAAATGGGTTAAGAGCCGTATTATAGTGGATATACACCAGGTTGCATGTGTTTCTGCGAATATATTCCACCCATAATCCACCATTCAAAACATATTACAATAATAATACCGTTGGCGTTATTGTTAAAACATTCAAATTTGATTCACCTGCCACATCATGCGTATGCGAAACTGCGGGCTCGAAAGTTGAACGATCTGTCCAGATTGAAGTAGAAACCAATACCCTACCTGTGCGACGTGCGCTGATTCGCCGTATCGAATAATGGAGTTGCCAGATGCATTTTCCAAAACAGTTGCAAAATATTGTTCCATCTTACCATAATAGTGTCCCAAGTTATCGCATTTTACGGTATGCATAGCATAATACTCTCGCAAACATAAGTATTATGTGCCTATTATTAAATGATTGAAGATAAAGCATTTTTACTTATTGATGTGTAAACATCTTATCATTAACCTATAGGGTAAATCTCGGCAAATGGGACGGAAATGTGGGGACGGAGATGCGGGGACCGAAATGTGGGGACGGAATGTGAAACCGATGTGACATTATAACCCGTGCGCACTGAGGAGCAAGCTAATCCAAGACGGCCGCGATTGCAACGACTCAAATGGCGCTTCTAAAAAGCTAGCCGCTATAGGGCGGTATTAAATTTTAGCTTATTTTTAATAGACGGTTGAGTTTAAAATTAAATTTCGCTTCAAAATCCACGACAAATTCGTCCGAAGGCACGGCTATCGTCCTAAAAAGTCTGGTAATTTCGAATATTTATACAACTTTGCCATTGAAAATCGTTTTTAAAAAGATTTTAGACGATAAAAAAGCATATTTTAAATTAAACGAACTGTCAAAAGTATTATCCAGATGCCCAGACGTTTAAAACAATATTGAGTCATGGCCCTCTTCTAAAATTTTCTAAATTTGGCTATTGACTTTCCCAATTCAGAGGATGCCCCCCCAAAGATGACTAGCTGGTAGTGAATAAGCTGTGTCCATAGGTTGAGGTTATTTCTGGTGTCATTAGATTTTCGTATCGAATTTGTGCAGTGAATTAATCCACTCCTATTGAAGCTGTCAGTAAGTATTATTAAAGAATCCTAACTAATACTAATATAATAAATGCGAATGTGTTTGTTTGTTTGCTTCTTACGCTTTCACGCATAACCTACTCAACCGATCATAATGAAATTTTGTACAGATATTTTCAAGAGTATAGTAAAGGACATATGACACTTTAAGCTTTTACCCTCGGTTTCGCTCGCGTTGAATATCACGGTTAGTTTTGATGTGTAAACATCTTACGCGGCGGTAGGAGGGTAAATCTCGGCAAATGAGACGGAAATGTGCATGCGGATGGGGACGGAAATGTGTAAACGGCTGTGACATCATAAACATGCGCAGTGATTTTTTTATGAGGGCTGCTCAAATATTTGTGCATGTCTATATAGTATATGTTTACACATCAGTGTCTCGCTCGAGTACTAGCAGACTCGCTAATTTTTTCCAAATATGGACATGAAATGCTCAGAAAAAATATGTTTTAGACAAAATCATGCTTATTTATTCCTATCATTCAAATATATATTGTCCTAAACGTTTTTACGGGACAGTTTGCCTAAAATCCATCCATAACCCACCATTCAAAACAAAAATAGTAGTAAACATGGAAAACATGCCAAATTTTCAATAGTTTTGCTCAAGTGGTTAGGCGTTAATTAAATTATTATATCTCGGACATGGTGGTAGGAGACCCAACTTATTTTAATTTTCCGCGTGTCTTATCACTTTTAAAAGCATATTTGCGAAAATAATGCATGTTTGTTAAAGTAAGTTAATAATTATTTAAGCTTATCATTACGTGACAAGGAAGTGTGCGAAATATTTGTTTGCCATGTCAGTATAAAAAAGTCGACTTCGTTTTAAATTCGGACGTGTTTTACATTGCACACTGTGATATTGCTTTTAACTTTAGGCTGTGAAAGAAAATAGTAAGGTGCGATAATACAAAATCATAGGTGTTTTTTAACAAATATAGGTGCTTCAAATATACCATTGTTGGTAACTTATCTAGACTCATTTTATTATCATTAACGAAGAATATATTATATTTTCTATGCCCTTTGATTAAATATATTTTGCAGGAAAAAGAGCCAGTTTAATCATTTGGTTATAATAGTTTGAAATAGTAAATGTTAATGTGCTACGTAATTATTTCAAGCGTTTTTTGTTTTATGCTATCTGCAGATTCACTTTCCACATTTTTATATAACACAAGGTAAGATCAATTAACTGCTAAAAGTTAATTTTATGGCATGCTTCTCAATAATATTATAAGAGTTTCAGTAGATTACTTCATAATGTATTGATGTGTTAAGGTTGTAGATTATATTTGCAATTAATTACTGGTAACTAGGTAAAACGTACATAATATATATCTTGTTTTTCAGTTTTGTAAACAATGGCCTTAAATAAATATTTCCTACTTTGGTTCATATTTAGTCAAGCGGAAATTGTTTTATCACTGGGAGAAAACGCAAATTTCACCAAATTTGTTGAAATGGTAGAGAGTAATATAACTGCATCAAACGAGTACGTGATTCCAAAAGATAATTCAAAATTTTTGAAGGTAGATAACCCCAAGGTTCAAGGTAAATAAGGAGCTTTCCTGACGATATTTCCTCTTTATTGGGTTGTGGTACAAATGTCGTAAATTTAACGATCTGTGTTTACGTGTTAGCTAACGTATGACCTATATTTCAGATTTTGGTGATTATGATTTTATAGTAGTGGGTGCGGGAGCTGGTGGATCAGCTCTCGCAAATAGACTGTCAGAAATTAAGGAATGGTCAATTTTAGTCTTAGAAGCTGGTGGAGCAGACAACGATTTTACTAAAATTTATGGAATGAGTAATTACCTTCTATATTCCGACTTTAACTGGGCCTATAACACAACGCCTCAGAATTATCACTGTTTGGGTAAGTATTTTTATTCCATAATTTAAAGAACCTAATATTAATATTTTTATATAAACTAATCAACGAAAAGATTGGTAGCAAGTTATTTCTACGCTTTATTGCTTAAAAGCCGCTTGCCCGATTTTAGACAATTCTTTGGATTTTAAAATATGGTTTTGTCCAAAGTGGTGTAAAAAACAAAATTATTAAATCGCTTCCAAAACAATATTTTTCAAGTTTAATTCGAATAGCGCTTTACGTTTGAAGTCAATATCTCGATTTATTGTTAAACAACTTGTTACATGCATACCGGACCTATATTATGTGGCCGATATATCGATTGCACTAATTAAAAGCCGCGTCGACCTTAATTGAGTAACGCCAAATAGGAAATCCTTTTGGTATGGTGTGTTAGTAAGGTATTGTCAAAGGCTGAATATATATGCCCATTTCTTTTAATCGAAAATGTTTTAAAAAAACTATATCTGGTTAAATAATTTATTTTTAAATACTCAATAAATCTTTGTAAAATTAACTAATAGCTCAGGAATAAAATCTAGCTTACCAAGTTTTCAATTTTTGGATGTAAAAATTTCACAAACTAAAATGTTTTTAACGATATAGCAAAATATTAATAAATTACATTAGATGCGTTTTTACGAACATGCTAAAAACCTTACGAAATGAATGATAAGTTAAAAGAAGAAGAAAAGTAATAATTTAATTAGATTTATATTTTTAACAAAACGCATAGAAGGTTGATTGCACAAAATGTATTAGCTCAACTTACTTTGTTTCTACAAAAAGCCCTACACCCAATATTTTTTGATATCAGAATAACACACACGTTACACATTCGCCTGGCTTTCTTCTGGATGTCATCAGCTTTAATTTGTTGTTGGGTCTCCAAGTCAGGCTAACTCTTTGTGGTACCTTATTGGTATGCTACTTTTAGTTAAAACTTTATAGATCAATAAACTTGTGCACTAACCAGTGCTATTTCCAAGAGGTACTCCGTTGCAAGCTTGCGGTACCATTTGGCTCATTTTCTTAAGAGTTTTTTTAATATGAAGATCTGTTCGGAAAGATCCATTCCCGCTTTTTCTTTATTTTGGTTCTAAGGAAACGATTTCTAGCTTTTCAGTTTTCTGTCTTTTTCTACTACTTATTTGCATTTGATCTTCCTTGTTTACTTCTGATACGGGAATTATTGCTAAATGTATTATCAACAGCAGTATAAAGTCTCCAATATGTAGCTGTTGTCTAATCAGCGGTTCTCAAAATTTTTTCGTAACGGGACCCTTTTAAAAAAGTAAATTTTTAACGGAACCCTAAACCCTAAACTAAAAGCAAAACCAGTTATATGTGTATTGTTTATTAATATTCATATAAAAAAAGGTAGATACAATACAGTTAGTAATAAGTTAGTATGTAAATGATAAAACTAAGTTCCTTTAATGGGAGGCTTGAACTTGTTTTTTATTCCCCATCAACTAGGTAATGCCAGGCTTGATAGAAGAAAGTTAAATTCTCGTGTCTGGTTCGGCATCCTGTCTGTTGCGGTATTTTGTTTTTATAGCTGTTTATGCTGAAAATTCCGTTTCACACAAGTAAGTTGTTGGGAACTGCAGAAGAACATTCAAAGCCTCAGTGGCAAGTTGAAAAGTGATTCCATGCTTGTGTCCGATGTCATTTTTAAAAATGATTCATAGATCTGATTTGACATATATTCAGGCTTCTGCCATTTGGATAAAAAAGGATTTTGGATCCATGAGTTCTTAGCAATGAAAAGCTATCTATTTCTCTCTTACCAAAACAAGTAATCCAAAGATCGAATTTTCCTTTAAAGGCGGTTATCTTGTGGTTACCATTTAAAACTGTTGCCTGTTTTTCTTTTATTGACTGGTTTAGTTCGTTAAGTTTTCCAAACATGTCTGCAAAAAATACTAGTCTAAATAAGCAGCTTTTATCGGACAAACGGTCTTTTAAATTAAACGTAATATCTGTAAGAAAAACTTCTTTCTTATTCTATTCTTAGTTCAAAAAGCCTTGTCAAAGTTTTACCCCGAGACAACCATTACACTTCAGTATGGAGCAGTAATGTTTTATGGTTGCTACCATAATATTCACATAATATTAAGAGCAATCGAGATTGCAGTGGACGTGACTTGACAAAATTAATTATTTTTACCGCCTAATCAAGAACCAATTTTAGATTTGGCGGCATTTTTTAACCGCGAGTGATTGTCTATGCAGGATGCAATGGCTGGAACTACAATTTGGGGCTTTCATTTTTATTCGTGATACTGCTCCTTCTGTACTACCTGCCATTGCATTGGCTCCATCGGTACAAATATCGAGGCAACCATTCCAATCGAGTTAGTTTTCTTCAACAAATATGGTAATCGTGTTAAAAATTTCTTCTACGGTTGTGTTAGTAGGCAGCGATGAGCACATAAGCAAGTCTTCTTCGAGAATATTTATATGGATATCGCACAATTACTAGCAAGATGACCAGTCCAGCAACATCATTCGACTCATACATTTGCAAGAAGAACTTGTTATTTTGCAGCCGTGCAACGAGTTCTTGTTTTGTATGTATCCTGCGAGATCCCCAATCCGGCGTGAAAGTGTATCGTTCAAAAGCGGCACTGTAGAAAGATGCTATGCAGATAAGCATACGTTGTGTTATGTCTACCACACATGGTTTTATTAACTTTTCAGAGATAGTGAGCGCTTCTCCTGCTTTGCAATGCGTTACATACATAGAAAAGATCTCTTAATCTAAAAACAGAGGAGTTCAGATCATTCCTCTCCTTATGAAGAAATAAATATTTATTTTGAAATACTTTTCCTCGCCATAAGAACATCTGAAGTTCAGATATATTTTTTTTTTATTTGAATCCGCTGAGGTGAAGAAATACTTCTCTCGACACAAAGTAATATTCTTTTGCCACATATGCAAGTCAATATGCTCTTGGAATAACGTCAATTCCCTCAGTTTGAGAACTCTTTTCTATGCGTGTAACTAACCAAATACGACGCTACCGTGGCTTTTTTATTCACAGTCTAAGTCGCATACGTCATAGTTTTTTGGCTTCTTAATAATTGTTCTTTCTTGTCTTTCAAGTCGGGATGCACAGTTTCTAAAGGTCGGCGCATCTTAGCAGGCACCATCGAACTATTGGGAAGAAAGTTTCCTGCACAACATACAGAGAGGTGAGCCGTTGGAATCAACAAATCCGAGATTGATTTATGATTCGTCATACTTTCGTTTTTTCGCCTTTAGTGTGTCATTAGATGTTTTACTACTCGAACTTGAAACCATAGAACTAGAACTTGACGCCGTCATATCACCTTGATTTGAATTTAACGCGTCATGCAAGCGAACCACTTGTGAACTCTCCGTGGATTATTTTATTTTTATTGCAACCCCTTTAAGCCAACACTACATTCTTCTTTAACACTAATTTGATTTGGCCAATTTCGTGACAAATAGAATCTCTTCACGCACGAAATATCAGACTTTACAACCACTACGAACAACACAAGCGAACGTAAAATACTGAGCGTGGTGTGAGAAAAATTTGCGGTACGTTGCTTGATTAATTCATTCTCCGAGCCATACAATCCTCCTCCATCGAATCATCTCGAATTCCCCAAAAACTTCTTGCAGCCAGACTACACATCAACTAGAAGCGGCGCGACGAACCGAGGTCATTCGATTGCTTATTGTCCGAGAGTGATGGTGGCGTATGTGTAACATGTCGATGTAATAGGTCGGGCGCTTACCTAACAATATATTCAATATATTAAATTTATATATATATTTTCCCGTAAAACCTATAAGTAGGCGGTTCCTTTTGGTAGTTTATTTCTATCTTAAGTAACTTTATTCTAATATCATCCTCTTTAATACATGTGTTCATTTTAATATGACTGCCGGCGGAACCCTACCGGAGGCTTTGCGAAGCACCGGGGCTCCGCGGAGCACACTTTGAGGAACGCTGGGTCTAACTACTATGCCATTTTTATCTTATCTTGCCACAAAAGGCGAGCTTGTTTGAGTTGTTTAGCTTCTCTCAATGTAAACGGAAATGTAGAAGTAGTACAGAGCCATAGCTACGTACGATGCAATTATCGCCGTGCTCTTTCGGTTTCTACAGTCCAATTATCGGAAGTAATTGCACAAGTGCATCAAAATTACCGATAATTTTGCATGACAGCGTGTTGTCGAAAAACCATTAGTTCATTTTCATATTTTGGAGAAAGAGGCCGACACCGAAGGTGGGGGACAGTGGCGTAGCTAGAAGTGTGGGCGCCGGGGGCAAGCCTATCCGCTGGCGCCTAAAACAAACCTATATATTGTATATATACGCAAATTAATCCAAAAATAATACATCATAATATTAAACGTATATTTTTGAAGTGAAATTTCTTAACCCGCGCCGGGAGTAAAATTTGAAGGTTGCGATCCCGACACACGGCGGGGGATCGCAACACACGGCGGGCGAGCTGGCAGGGAACTGGAAACGATCACGGACGTTTATTGTGATATATTTGTGAGTTTACAAGATAAAAATACGGGATTTGCTCTACTACCTTGTCAAGACATAAGCGAAACTTTTATGAATAATAGTTTTTTTTATTAGGCCTTCCCTTTTTGTTAATTGAGTGATATCTATATTTATAAAAAACTGTTTTTTAACCAAATCCCTTAAGATAGGGCGTTTAATTATTGTGATATCTTTGTTAGTTTACAAGATAAAAATATGGAGTTTGCTCTATTACCTTGTCAAGACATAAGCGAAACTTTTATGAAGAATAGTTTTTTCATTTAGGCCTTCCCTTTTTGTTAATTGAGTGATATATTTAAAAAAACTACTTTTTAACTAAATCCGTTAAAATATGTATAAGGCTAGGGCGTATAATTATTGTGATATCTTTGTTAGTTTACAAGATAAAAATATGGGGTTTGCCCTATTACCTTTTCAAGACATAAGCGAAACTTTTATGAAGAATAGTTTTTTTTCATTTAGGCCTTCTCTTTTTGTTAATTGAGTGATATATTTAAAAAAACTACTTTTTAACCCAATCCGAGGCTAGGGCGTTTACGTTTAAGAAGTTTCACTTCTGATATGCGCACATAGTGCACACGGTTTTTTTTATTTACAGGAATATGAATATAAAATATATAAACGGCAACCAACCAACAGGTATTTACATACATATTTAAATATAAACGTAAACTAAAAATCTGTAACCTTAATTAATTAATTAAACATTGGAGTCTTTCTTCGGTTTTAAATCGACGTAAATTGATCGATTAATTGATCAAAATTAATTTTTTGGACAAATTCATTTTCTATGCTTAGTATTGCTAGGCTATTTAGACTACTTCTTAAATACGAATCTCTAAAAAACACATACTTTTTTACGACCGAAATTTTCGGAATTTTTGTCTTTGAAGTCGCATGCCGCCTTACGCAGCGTTTTTACAAATTTGCATGTACCAAATGCCGCCGCGCTGGGACATATCTTTTTATTCCACGTAGAATAAATAATAAATACCTGACACAAAATGTATTGGTCGAGTAAAAATTTTAATACATATTTTGGTCTCTGATCTTTGATTGTTTTATAATTTAATTAATTTAAAAACTCAGTTAAGCTCATGAGCATTGTTAGCATTAGCATATTTATAAATTCGGAGCGACGCCTAATTTGTCTTAGCGCCGTGGGGCCTTGCCCCCCAGGCCCACCCGGTAGCTACGACACTGGTGGGGGGCTCTTTCTCCAAAATATGAAAATGACCGAATGCAGTTTTTCTAAGACAACACGCTCAAATGCAAAATTATCTGGTTATTTTGATGCACGAGTGTAATTCGAGGGAATATTTCCCGAATATGGACATGGTTTTAAAAAATACATTTTTATTCTTTTTTTAATACAAAAACGTGCCTGTAACTGTAAACAAAGTAAAGAAAGGCAAAAATACGATCTTTTTAATCCGAAACGAGACATTTTTAATAATATATATTCACTTGACTTTGACGTTATTTATAAATTGTCGCTGTCATCGTAAGTTTACATTGGAATTACCATAGATACGTACGAGGCAATTATCGCTGTGCTCTTTCGGTTTCTACAGTGCAATTATCGCTGTAATTTTCCGAGAATCGCACTCCTCTAATGGGATTTTTTAGACATCATGGAAATATTCGCTGTAATTTTCCGGGAATTTCACTCCCCTAATGGGATTTTTTGTACATGAGGGAAATATTCGTTATAATTACCTTCATGATCTCATGCATCTATATTGGAGATTCTATGGTGATTTCTATAATAAAACAATATTGTACAATATTGTAAATTATACGCCTATTTTTCCAACAAATAACGCATCTTAGACTAGGGCACACTCTGTACATTACTTACACCAGGCTATAAACTGTAAGTTTATATACAGAACAGGTATGCATCAACAATAAAATTGAACCACTGCTTTTAAAATAAGTAACTATTTTATTGTTACAATAAACTACAAATCGACAAAACACACAATACTCAATTTGAGATATTAACCTAAACTCAAGAACATCGTTTAAGTTTAACTTGAAACTTATTTTACTTTCTTTTTTCGTGTCCGGAGACCAAAGTTTTTCAGCCCAGTATTGGGCTAAGCCAAAAGCTTCCTTGCTTCCCTGCCATAGTTCGTCGGGGATACATTCACCGGGACAGTTGGGGCATGTCAGAAGGTGTTCCATGTCCTGATACTCGCCACAGTCGCACTGTCGTCGTGTTCGTCCATAAGGCCCCACTTAATCAGGTTTGCCTTCCAGGTGATGCGGTTCAGGGTTCTCCAGATCTTCCATCTCAGATTCTCGCCGCTGGGCAAGTAATGGGGGGTAGTCATTTGAGGGCTCAGTGAGTTTGTTATTAAGAAATCTCTTGCGGATTTGAGTCTGCCAGGTTCACAGGAGGCGCCGAATAAGCTGTGGCGTTCATCGAAGACCTGCTTGAATTTCTCGGTGTGCTCATGTGCGGCTCTTCGAGCGTTGGGGTCCGCAAAACTGGCCGCTTTATATAGTTTCCCGAGTAGTGTGGGTTTCATGCATCCAGTTGCTAGTCGTCATGTATCATTTAAGTTTAGGTCGCTTTTTGGCATGTGCAGATCTGGACCACACCGGGCATGCATATTCTACCGTAGAGAAGCACAGTGCTTGGTCGGTTGTTTTCATCACCATTGGTCTGGCTCCCCATTTTCTGTTAGCCAATTTCCTCAGTATGTTATTTCTTGCTGTGACTTTATGGCGTATTGTACGTCAGTGACCGATCCAAACTATTATCTGTGTGCTCCAAGGTGGTATCATTCCAGGTTACATTCAGCTTTCGGTTCGCCTGTTTTGAACGAAGATGGAAGGCACTGACTTGTGTTTTTAAGGGATTAGGTTTAAGGGTATTTTCCTGGTAGTATTCTGACATGGTGCTAAGAGCGCGTTCCAGTGTTTGTTCTACCTCCTCAAAATTCTTTCCTTGAGCTATGGTGGCCAAATCTTTGCCGTACAGGAAGTGGGTCATGTAATTTGGTGTTGGATGATCATTGGTATACAGGTTGAATAGAAGGGGGGCCAGTACACTGCCCTGTGCGAGGTCGTTTTTTTGCCGTTGCCATCGACTCTTTCTGCCCTCCAGCGTGACATAGAACATTCTGTTTTGCAGAAGTGACTCAATGATTTTTACGAGCTGGCAATCTTTAAGTGTATCGCACAGTTTTATCTTTAGCAGCCTATGGTTCACTGTGTCGTATGTAGAGCTTAAATCAACCAAGGCTAGTCCTGTTATTTCTTTGTTTTCAAACCCTTCCTCTATATGTTCTGTGATGGACAAGATTTGGCTGGTGCAGGATTTTCCCGGTCTAAAATCGGCCTGTTGGGGTTAGCTTTGGGGCCACTACGCCTGCTATGCGACTTAGTATCAGTCGTTCATACAGTTTGTGTAGGTGGCATAGAAGCGATATCGAGCGATAGTTCTTCGGGGAATCTGGGTCTTCCCCAGGCTTTAATAGTGCGGCTACCTTTGCTTTTCTCCATATCTTTGGTTTCTTGCATATCTTGAGGCAGTGAAACTTGAAAAAAATTTATTGATTAAATGCCAGTGGATGAGTGTATTTTTTACATTATTTTCCTCTCTGTAGGTTATTGGAATAGTATATTTCATTACCAGTCCGGAAACTAGGCTTTTCCGTTGCGCGCAAGACAATTTCTGGAAGTCGTGCAAGCACGGGAAAAGCTGTTTCTGGACATATAATGAACGATATTTTTCATAATACCTCTCTGAAATAAAAACATAAAATAATTATAATTTTATGTAGGTATCCAAACCTCATCTCATAATGCATTTTAAATTAAAATGTTAGCAAACGTTGCTTTGGAAATGTGTATGTATGCTTTATTGCAATTGAATATGCAGCTAGTTTTGATGTATTTGTGACAAGTAAGGTCAGAATCAATATAATAATTTTACTTAAAACTAGGCTATTGACGCTAAAATATACTAGATTAATTTTGTAGACTGCATCGCTGTATAATTTTAACCCAATTTATTATACTTTATGCTTAGTTTGCAACTAAATAGCTGCAAATTTAGCACTTGAAATTAGGGAACGGGAAAACTTTTCCCGTGCGCACGCACCGGAGAACTTTTCCCGTGCGGGCGCACCGGAAAGACTTACTTTCTTTGCTCTATAGAGACGACGAAGATTATAGTTTTCAGAGAGGTATTATGAAAATTTTAGGCCTTCTCGGCCAACATATGGGCTCAAAATCGACCAAAAGCCGAAAGGTATATTCGAATCGTCTAAGCGACTTCCAAGCTACCGAAAGTTATTATTTAAATATAAACCTGAAAACAAAGAGGAAGTAAAATGAATAAGTACATAAAATTAATAGATTTTTAAGGATATATCCATTTTTTCGACAGTACAAAATATAGTATTTTGATTTTTAATCAGGAGTTTTTTATTTCTAGGAATGTTAAATCGAGAATGTTATTTGCATCATGGAAGAGTGATAGGAGGAAGTACTACAATTTATGGCGGAAATTATGCTAGGGGTCACCCTGAGGATTTCAATAAATGGGTAAGATATTATAAAGTCGGAATTATACCCATTTATAGTTACGTCATCCAGGTGAGGAAAAACGTATGGCGTAGATATTTTTGTCAATCATTATTTACTATCGCGTTCAGAAATTAAGAGTCTGTTATGTTTCTTATACGTTCAGAAATTATCAAATAGTATATTAGAATTTTTACATTCGTCTATACACTTTCAATATCAAAAAATAAAATAATCTTGTAGAATTTATTTATTGATTAACAAACTTAATACCAAGTAACAGTTTATATGACTAATCATGAATAATGAACATAGGCAAATGATAATTTTAAATAAATTGGCTTTTTTAAACTGGAAAAGGAACAAGTTCGAAACTGAATCCCGCTTCAAATTGAGAATGTAAGACAACGAGCAGTAGATGTCACAAAACTGAGCTTACAAAAATTGTGAATAATAGGAAGAACGGTATAAAATTATTTTAACTTACAGGGAAAAATTAAAATACTGACAATTTAATTTACTTGTTCATGAAAAAATACTGCCTGTAGGAATAATAGGTTAACACATCAAATTGAAAATACCAATCCAAAAAATGAAACATACAAACTCAAAAAAAATAACAACATATTGAATTGACAAGTTAACGTAACTGTAATGATATAATTGAATACTTAAATAACGATCATAAATTAAAATTTGCCAGAACAAACAAGCTTAATCAGTTTCGTCAGTATTATTAGAGTCAGAACTAAAGTCAGAGATATTGACGTCGTCGTTGTCGTCGTCTTCGTCAGTCGTAATTACAAGTGGCGGAATATCAGAGGCATCACACAATCGCTCCCAAGCCTTTTGAGTTACCTTTTCTGTATGACTCACATATTTTTGCCAATGATCTATAGAAATTTCGTTTGTTACCCTTTCCCATGTCGCCAGAACTTTTGAAGATGACCCAGATTGGAAATATATTGATCGTATTTTCGTTTACATTTCGACCATACCATTTCAATTGCATTTAACTGGCAATGGTATGGTGGCAGTCGCAAAATTTTATGTCCTAAAGGTTTGACATATTCATCAAGGACGTATTTTTTACTAGGGAAGTTTCTGCGTGCAATATTCCACATTAGATCTTTCATGGCCTTTTCTGGAAAGTCAATATTCTTTTTTTTTCAAACATTCCACCAGTCTCTGCTTTACCCAAGATTTTCTCAGGATTTCTTCTAATAAACCAGAATGGTAACTTGCATTGTCCATGATTATGAATGACTTTGGGGGAAGATTCGGACCAGCTGAGTTTTAAAACAGTTTTCGAAGTTTTTCCTGTTCATATTATCCATATAAGCCATCTTTGGTTCCGGCGTGGACCACAATATAACGATGGCCTTAAAAAATTAAAGATTTCTCTTAAACATCAAAAATATTTGAAATCATTCTATCAGAACAAAAATTTAATATAATTAATAAGTAATGTTGTATGCACATAGTACATATAGTCATATTGCCCTACCCCACTTATGAATTTTTTGAAAGAAAAAAAATGTGGATTGTTTGGAAGGTAAGGCGCATTATAAGGTCTCCCAGAAATTCACGGCGGAACAATATTATTGCTTATATTGCTCCGCTGAATTTTTTTTTGAGAGATCCGCGAGGGGACTTTAAAGGGCCATAGCTTCCAAACTGTCCGATTGCACCTACTTTTAATTTTTTTTGTACTTTTATAAGCTAATAAAAATATGAAACGGACGGAACTATGAAGATTGAGGCACAAGCTTTCATTTAAAAAAAATCTAAAAAGATAACAACATATTTTAAACTCAATGTTTTTTCTGGAATCCGTGTGAATAGTGTCATCTTGCCAGCTACTACGAAATGATCCCTTGCTCAAGATCCTCGTCTCGTCAATGAAAACTGGAGCAAAACCTTCCGGAACTAAGTTTCTATTTTTGATATACTTCCTTAAGAAATTGATTCTTTTATGAACAATGTCTGGCAAGTTGATGGACTTCTTTTAGTTGTTTTTTACACTTGAAGCCTATACTTTTGATCCATCTTCTGAAGGAGTCGATGGAAAACTCAAAATATTCAATTTTTTTCCCTGAACTTGTCTTATTGTTGCCAATGTTACATATTTTTTTCTGGCGTACATAGAATAAATTGTGTCTCGTATTATTTTTTTCAAATATTTTTTAATTTTGGTTTTTGCGGTCTTTTGCTTGGAAGACATACCGGAGGCGTAACCCTGGTGTGATTTTATCCCATTCTTTTCTATATTTGCGATCGTTGTTGGGCTCAATTTTGTTGCATCTGTGGCTCGCTGTTTCACATTTTCAATATGAAGTAAGATTCCGTTTCGGACTTCCTTTTTCAGTTCAAAAAAGCGCAAATGTTTAAAATTATCAGCTGCGATTGTTCATCATACCTACTATATATTTTTCTCAGCATTATTTAAAACTTATCGAAGTAACTTTCGACAACAAGTTTACAAACCAATGTTTTTAATTGACAGTGACGGATACTTCACATAACCAAGTATATAAAAAAAGAATAATCATCGGACACCAATTTTTTTCAAAGATTTGTTGTCACCGCCGGGCGTTTGGGTTAGTAAACTTTGTATACCAAACAAAGATAAACAAAAATGACGTCATTAAAAATGAGTATAATTCCGACTTTTTTTTTATCTCAATCAGTAATTCGATAGTAATATCTCATTCATATTAACATAAAATATTAGTATCGATAGTTTTAGTGTATCTCATTAAAATTTCACGAAAATACTAGTAGTTGACACGTTTAGCGTCATGGCTCGTGAGTAGCAAAATATTTATTTTAACATAGCATTTTATATTAAACCAAAGAACAAAAAACAAGTTTAAATATGTAGTGGGTTTATTTTGCAAAAAACGGGAAAAACTTTAGTTATTTCTCTGCAGTATTGATGCAGTCAAGGGACATAAAAGGTTTTCTTTTGCATTGGTCACAAAACGTTACTACTTTTATAACTACATAAATAGGTCAAGACGACTACCGACGCGACGTCTGGGATCGGCGGGCAATAGAAACACGTGCTTGATTGATGGGCACTAAGGGTCCAGCGTAACGGTTTTGAAGTTGCCGGACCGCGTTGGTCCCATGACCAACGCGGTCCGGCGGGGTTACCCCAAAAGCCTTATAATATCAATAATTAAAAAATAAACATATTTTATCTACTTTCATTTAGTAATATGAACACACAGTTCTATAAATCGTTTTATAAGGGCACCTATTACAGAACTAGTGCTGTAATAGATGCCTTTACAGCACTAGTGCTGTAATGAAAAAAAAAATGGTTTTATTAACATTTTGCTGTTAAATAAAACCACACTTTTTAGAAGAATGATTTATTTATTATTAACAATTATAAAATTAATTATCAATTATTAATTAAAATGTATTATTAATAAATTATAATACTTAAGGTTTATTATAAACATTAAAAATACACTTTTTACAGTTGGAAATTTGTATACCAGAAGTGGATGTGATGGAGTCCTTTACGTTCGAATTTCCAATCATTAAATCCGTGTCTGACCCCATGACCTTCTTTGCTATTTGTTTCTTATTTTCTAAAGAATTCTCAACGTAGCCTTCTGCAGTAGAAGAGGATTTCCAGCCCCCATGACGCTTTAACATCTGCATATCTGCACCACCATCAACTAGAATGGTGGCTGAGGACCTCCTAAAACAATGTCCAGTGTATCCTTCGGGATTCTTCAATCCAAATTTTGCTGCAATCTTTTTTGGTATACTTCCAAAACTATTAATTCCGACATGCTGGGAGGAACATTTTCCTTTTCCGTAGAATACAAGAAACCGCCTGTGATTTGCATTAAGAGGACGAAGTTTAGCATATTTTCGAAAAATACTTAAACAGTTGACACCTGTCACATTTCCTTCTGTTATAACAAATTCTCGGATAATTTTGGTTTTCGAGCATGGAATCACAATTTTTATATACAAATCATTGTATTCAATATGATCCAACATTAACTTAGTTAGTTCTTCGCGCCGACAAGCCTCAAACAACCTTCATAAGTAAATATGTTTCATCATCTGCAGTACTAAGAAACTTACATACGTCTTCCTTTGTAAAAACTTTGGACTTTTTGGCTTTGTAACCCTCTGAACTTCTTTTCAAAAATGCGAATAGTTGAGAAAATCTGCTTATATCTTGATTTTTCTTGACTGAAATCATAGTTCTCAACATTGAGTAGTGAGTCCATAGTGTAGATGGTTTCTGGGAGCGTTGCTTTCCGAAAAAATAACCCAAAAGGATTTTCTCATACACTTCCTTTATTTTGTTAGCTTTGCACCAATCTTCAAACTTCTGGTACTCCAACTCATACCGCGCCTTAGATTTTGTCGGAACTAAACTTGAGTCGCTTCGTTTGCCGCTGCTTCTATATCAGAGGGTAAACTTCCATCAGAATCGCTCATTTTGAAAAGCGCTTTTTTATATTTTTGGATTTGTTTGACAAAGTTTCGACAGTAACCATGCGAAACAGTAACCATGCGAAAGGTAACATAAAAAACATGATTAGTAAACTTAATAGCAGGAGCATTTTTACAGGCGCATTTTTATTTTTAAAAATGCCTTTTGCCAAATATTTTTATTGATAGATGAAAGTAGATAAAATTTTGTACAATATTCTTGTTGTAAATTCATATTACAACACGAGATGTTAAAGTTGTCAAACCAGGCATCAGCCGAGTTTGATAAAACATCGAGTGTAGTAATATGAATTTACAACAAGAATATTGTACAAAATTTTATCTACTTTCATCTATCAATAAAAATATTTGGCAAAAGGCATTTTTAAAAATAAATATGCACCTGTAAAAATGCTCTTGCTATTAAGTTTACTAATCATGTTTTTTATGTTACCTTTCGCATGGTTACTGTTTCGCATGGTTACTGTCGAAACTTTGTCAAACAAATCCAAAAATATAAAAAGCGTATAATCTTTACAACACTAATATTGTAAATAACTATTACATATCAATTGTCCTAATATCTTCCTTATTACGACATTGGTTCAAAACGAACAATTTTGAAATTACCACTTGGCGCTTAACGGGATAACTTAATAGCATAATTTTATTAATATTCCATTTCCAGGTTGATGATTACAATAGTTCAGGTTGGTCCTACGACGCAATTCTTCCGTACTTCAGGAAATCAGAAAAAGCTGTTTTTGAACCGAGAGATAAAGCATATCATGGAGAAAATGGTTATATCACTATAGATTACGCCTCTTCAACACCAGATTTGGTAAGTACACTACGACTTTGTGATAAACAAATTAAAATATAAACTAAGATATGAAATAATTGTCTTTATTTCGCTTACGAAAACAAAACAAAAAAATGTATTTTATTTCTGTAAACTACACTGCGTCTATTTCTTATGAAATCGCTAAAAAAGTACTTACATTTTAAACGCCTATATTTTCATCAAATTATTATCAATTTATTCCAATTTTTGGTTACTAGGTGGATTGCCTTACTTTAACTCTGTTTTATACAGAGTTATGTCGAAAATATCAAAGCATGCCATCTGATTTTAAAATTGGTGTTAAATAAATTCAAAGCAATAAAAATTTGATTTTATTACCATCTTGGTTAAAGGTTTCTTAACAACAAACTCTGATATCACCCTGCATAAATGTGTAAGTTTTAAGTAATTTTTTTTGTGATCCCCTTATACAGGCTGCCTTAATTTCCCGTACTTTAAACAGTTGAAGTAACTTTTAAGTAGGGACGTCCATAATTGGCCACATCACGATATTCGTATTTTTTGTTTTTTATTAACACGAATGGCACTGCGCTGTAACTGGTACAGTATGCAGTATGTGCCTACCTATGATAGCAAGGAAAATCACTAAAGCAACCAAGCGTTTTCAGTTCATAATTATTAATTGGCAATTAATTATTTTTTTCTAAGTCACATGAACAGCACTGCGCTGTAATTGGTACAGTAACTACCTAACGGAAACCTGTAACCAACACGCTAATAAAATAATATTTTTGTTGCTTTGAATTTATTAAACACCGATTTAAAAATTAGATGATTTTACATGCCGTGATGATTTCGACATCGCCCTGTATAAAAGAGAGTTGAAGTAAGGAAAACCACTTTGTACTAAGTAGTTCAAGAATAAATCTACCTAACAATCAGAAAATGATTGATCAAAATTTGCTGAAAATACAAGCGTTTAAAATTTAAGTCATTTTTTAGTTATTCCATAATAAATGGACGTAGTGTATTTGCAATTTGAGTTCTTAAAATTTATACATTTTAAAATGAGACAGCAACTAACTTTTTATACAATTTATTTCCTTGGGTTCATGTTAGCATATTATCTCCATAATATTAAATAACTACATATTTCAATTTATTTATGAACCAAAATTTTATCAAACGCCAAAAAAACATAATTTTCTTCTTTCAATAGAAGAAGTGGAAGTTCTACTTTACATAAATTAAAAAACTCAGCGACAAAAAAGATGTTCATGTTTCTGCCCCTGGCAGTATATTATATTTTTCGCCAATTGACAGCAAATTATTAATTTTGCAGATAAATAACAATCAGAAAATTATTACTTTTTCTGCCTAGACAGTAAGATGAAACTTTGCACTGATTTCGTTATTAAATTTACTCCTGAAAAGATAAGCTAAAAAATTAGTAAAAAATAGTTCCCATTCGAGTTGTTGGTAACAATTATTTTTAGATTGAAAATAACTTCGATCCATGCTATATTTGGTCAAAGTAAAATATTCGTATGTTATTTCCTTATCAAACTGTTCATATTAAGTAAATCAAAAAGATACTGCAAGATCTGTGGGATTGGGGGAACAATTAATTACCATCAAACGATATTAAAATTTCACCTTTTTAAGGTTTATACCTATCATTAATTTTGTTAATCAAATCCACTAAATTTAGTAGTGCTGAAGTATGTGTGTGTTGTGTGTGCGTACTGTAAACGAAGTATGTTTGAATTAGAAGTATACGGACGATAAAAACAAATTTTAGATACAGAGAAAAATAATGACGAATAAACGAAGTATGTTTCAAGTCCGCGCACTATATAAAAAAACTAACAATTATATCCAGAGAAAAATAAGAAAAAAACAGGTAAATGAGACCTAATTCTGATAGTTCTCGGAAACTAGTAAACATTGTCGAAAACTAATCTTCTCGATTTTTGATAAAGCTGAATTTTGCATTACCCATTCCAAATGATAACTTAGCTGATATTATAAGAAATATAGAAAGCTCTATTCAACGTGTTCCTTCCTGACTCTATGAAAGAATTTGTTAGAGAAGCGTGCATCTCAAAAAGCATAATAAATAATAATAATAATAATAATAATAATAATAATAATAATAATAATAA
>JAEQML010057008.1:0-32912 GCA_016904865.1 Pissodes strobi
TCGACCATGCATGACAATGACAGCTTAGATGAAGTAACAGGTAAACCTGAGATTATTATGATGTACAGGGTTATCCAACGAGGACTAGACAAGGCGATTTTTTGACTTTCCCTGTACTTTTATAAAAAAAAACTGAAATAGCAATCTTATGTAATTTTCTTCCGCGATTTCCGATATGTTCAGCAAAAAAACAATAATTGAACATCAAATAAAAGTGCTAGGGGTCACTTTGATATATTTTTAAATGGGATGCCATATTTTTAATGTGCTTATCCCGATTTCTCATATAAATTTTGATCTAAAATGATGGATTTTTAATTCACAAACGCCTTTATTCTTCAGTTTTAAATTCGGAAAATGTGCGTCTACCATACGATTAATACCTGCTGATAGATGGATACCCGTTTCACCTGTTCAACCTTTAACCTGCTTTAAAGCGGCCGCCAGTCAGACCAAATAATCAACTTTCAAATTTCTATACTGTATTTTTCACGAATTATTTATAAATAATGAAATATTCTTTAGAAGAACGACTAAGTGTAATAAAATTATGTTACAAAAGTGGAGAGAATGCTCGACAAACACAAAGAACATTTTTCGAGTTTCCAGAGACACATTTCAGTAGATACAATTCTCAGAATTAAGACCCTATTTGAATAAAGCAAGACATTGAAAGATAAGCCAAGAGAGATGAAAAGATAGAATAGAAGGAATCGAGCAATTGTTCAATATTTCACTATAAATCCGAAGAGTTCTATTCCGCAAGCGGTACGAGAAGTAAGATATGGTCCTGGACTCCGGAGAGTAAGCCATGGAACAGTTCACAGAACTTTAAAAAAATGTGGTCTAAAACCATATTGCATCCTTCCCATTCAATACTTAACACAACATCAAAAAGAACTTCGACTTCGATGTGTTGCTTCAATGCTGATGAGAGAGCAAGACGAAGATTATAATTTATATAATAAAATTACACATAGAACAATTATATTATTGAGATTAAAATTATTGAGTTATTAATTTAGTTTATAGTTTTCCTAATATGTCATACTGTTTTTATACGTAAACAATAATAGATTTGCAAAAAACTACCATTATTTCTAACTAATTCGTGAAAAATATAGTATAGAAATTTGAAAGTTGATTACTTGGTCTGACTGACGGCCACTTTAAAGCAGGTTAAAGGATGAACAGGTGAAACGGGTATCCATCTATCAGGTATTAATCGTACGGTAGACGAACATTTTTCGAATTTAAAACTGAAGAAAAAAGGCGTTTTTGAATTAAAAATCCATCATTTTAGATCAAAATTTATATGAGAAATCGGATAAGCACATTAAAAATATGGCATCCCATTTAAAAAAATATCCCCCTAGCACTTTTATTTGATGTTCAATTGTTTTTTGCTGAACATTTCCGAATTCGCGGGAGAAAATTACATGAGATGGCTATTTCAGTTTTTTTTTTATAAAAGTACAGGGAAAATAAAAAAACGCCTTGTCTAATCCTCGTTGGATAATCCCGTACAATGATACAAAGTGTGGTGTTGACGTAGTCGACCAGCTTTGTGCAAACTATAACTGCGCAAGAAATACAAGACGATGGCCTATGGTAATTTTTTATCGTTTTCTAAATGTAGCAGCTACAAATGCATTCGCGGTATTTAATTCAAAAAATCCAGACTCAAGAATGCTACGATGGCTTTTCCTTGAAAAACTTTCGATAGATTTGGTTACGGATCATCTCAAAAGACGCGCAACAGTTCAACAAGTGCCACGTTTTTCTCGAATGCGAATCAGAGAAATCTGCTGGAACCCGAAACTATTGTCCATGATCAAGACAGACCCCATGGTAGGTGTTTCTTTTGCGGTGCGAAGAAAAGTAGGAAGACAAAGTACAAGTGTATTCAGTGCAGCAAATTTCTATGTCTAGAACACGGATCTGGTAACAATGCCAACTCTGAGAAATACTAATTAATTTTATGTTGCTTATCTTTATTATAACGCTACTAATGTAAATATAAGCTAATTATTATAACAACTCTGGTTTTCTTTTTGCCAAAAATAACTTCCCGTATATGGCGTAAAGACTAAAATAGTATTATCTGGATTCGGTCCCATAGACCGATGTTAGTACTAATGTTATAAAAGTCATGTTAGTACTGGACGGTTAAAAACCAAACCAATTATCAAAAAAATTACCGAAATAAAAAAGTTTCTTCGGTTCTTTGGCTACAAATTTGTCGCTTACTATATACATCTATCTCTAAAAACAAAAAAGTTTTCTCGATCTAGTATTTGTTGCTGCATTTTTAACAAATTTCGTGTCACCCAACATTTGAAAAAAATAAAGCTAGTGTCACATAATTTTTTTGGCATTTGTCTCACGTCAGTCATAATAATAAATGTCCAATTGGCTTAAAGTAAGGGATTTATAGGGTGATAAGCAAAAATAAAAAAAATTACATAAAATTTAAGATTTTTCGGAAATTAGCGATTTTCACCAGTTTCGCAATTTCGGATTGTCTGGCGAACTCTAAAATCGGATCCGTCAGGTCGATTTACATAAAAATCGATTTTTTTTTAGGCGGTTGTTCGCGAGTGTTATAGAGGGTCCTTAATATGCATCGTACAGATCCCTTGTTCTCAGACTATGTATGAAATTTTGCGGAGCTTTCGAGCTCGCTCTAAGGGGTCACGACGAATCTGAATTTTCAGAGAATCTCGGGGTTTTTCGGGGGCTCATAAATTTTGTGGCTGAATTAGATTCAATTTTTAAAGATCACCTAGAACATAGCAAATCTTTTAAAGGAGTATCAAAAACTATCCAAAGTGACTTGCTAGATTCTATTTTAATTGTTGCACAAGATCACATTAAAAATGAAGTGAAAAATGCTCCTTTTTTAGGCATTCAAATAGATGAAACTACTGACGCTTCAAATAAAACTCAAATGGTTTTAATAATTCGTTATGTTCTGGAAGGACCAATTTATGAAAGGTTTTGGAAATTCATAAAACCCGAGGGAAAAACGGCAAATGATTTGGCAAAATCGATTTTTCAAGAATTGGACATTTTGGGGATTGGTTCAGAAGAACTAATTGCGCAATGTTACGATAGCGCGTCCGTAATGAACGGAAAATTCGGAGAGATTCAAATGGAAATTAAAGAAAAATATCCAAATGCTCATTATGTACACTGTCATGCTCATCAGCTAAATTTAATATTGCAAAGAGCTGCTAGTAAAGAAAAATGCATAAAAAGAGCGGCTCCCACACGATGGTATTTTAATACTAGGTGCGAAAAAAAACTATTGATTCGGAAGACGATTTGGTTACTTTCCAACAAGCTACAGGATTATTAAACAATTTAGACAACAGCGACTTTGTTTATTGGCTAAATATTTTTCATTTTATTTTACCTCACTCCGAGATATTATTTAACGGGTTACAAAAAAGAAAATTAGTTGCTACTGAAGTACATACATAAAATGATAACACATTTTAAACAGGCGATTCAAGGAGTTCGGGAAACCCTTTAAATGATGAAGAAATCCATGAACAACAAAACAGTAATAAACGACAAAGAGGCGCACCGGAATCAAAAAAAGGAATAGCTTTAGAGATATATGATATTATTATTGTAGAGATTGAAAATCGCTTTAAATTTTCTGATTATCTCGTTTTGGAGCAATTAATCCGAAAAGATAACTATGTTGAATTTAAACAACAATTTCCAGAGGATATTTTAAAGTTAATTAAAGTCAATTAACCTATCATAGATACTGCTAATTTAAAAACTGAATTAAGTGTAATTTTTGATAGAGAGGTCTTTCGTGATAGCGATGGAGCTGCAGGTCTGCTAAAGCTTTCTTTTAACATTAGTTTAAGTGCCACATTTTCCGAAATAATTAAACTTCTAAACATTTTATGTACGGTACCCATGACTACTGTCGAAAGTGAGCGCAGTTTTTCAACGTCAAAACGAATAAAAAGTTTATTAAGAAATACCATGGGACAGGACAGGTTGTGCGCGTTGTCAATATTAAGTGTGGAAAAGTCGTTGATAAAAAACATTTTTAATTTCAACGAACTGGTAATAGACCATTTTGCGAATTTTAAAGAACGATGCATTGACTTGAAGTATAAAAAAATGTTGTAGTTAAAAATCCCAAAAAAAACTTAGAGGACTTATGTGTTTATATTTTCTCGACAATATTATTTAAGTGTGTGTTAAATCATACCTCGGAAAGGGTAAGTTTCATTTTAAAATAATTTGTTTTTGTTTTTAGCTTTATGTTTCTTTATAAATAACTAAAAATTCAGGTACCTAGTAAAAGAATCTAGGTAAATTTGGGCGTGGTTCAAATTTCGAAAAAAAAAAAAATTTTACCGTTTATGACTTCCCTATAATTATGACCACGAGCCGCCAATGAATAACAGTATTATTATTCAGCATAAAGCATATGACGAATCTAATATGACAACAGGTAAGTTATGTTTTAATTACTATGGCTATTTATTATATACCTATAAGCAATTGTTTAATCAATATTATCTATTGTATGATTGATATTTTTTGCGACTAAAAGTGCATACTGCAATAATAATAATAATAATACGAGTAAATACTTGAGAGCTCTGTGACGTTTCGAGTAAAATTTTAAAATAATATTAGGAAGCTTCAAATTTCAGGATAGTGTAACCCGTGAAACAAAAGTCATCCCTAATGCAGTGACTGATGGTCGTAAAATAATAGGAGGTGCGAATAATATTTTTTATGAAGAAGAAATAATACCTCAGGTTGGTATTTACAGATTTATATTATTCTTAAATTTTATAACATTTTAGGATTCGTTTACACCTGGAGCCATGCATAATTTAACTAATTTTAACGCTGAAACAACAGAACTACCTCAGGTTAGATTGAAACTTCATCACTCTCTTTAACGTATGTTTTGAATGTATTATTACAGATTTTTTATTATTATAGGACCTAACGGCTGTTAATGAAAATACGAATGAAAGCAGTCCCCTTACAAAGTGCTGAAGGAAGTCAAAACGGCAATCGAAGTGACAGCCCTATTGAGAAAGACGAGGTAGGTTATACTTACTGGAATCATTGTATAATAATAATAATAAAAAAACATTAATACATTTTTTTTGTCTTTATCTGTGTTGATTTTTGTGCTACGTGTAATTTTTTTAGGTGCCCATAACGCATACGAAATCGGGAGCAATACGAAAAAGAAAGAAATTTAAAGATAGTGTTGACACACGAAAACAACAGCCGACGTAAATAGGAAAAAAACATGCTGTACTTTCTCCTCTTTGTATCAGCTCGAAGTGTAAGCACAGCTTATTCAATAACCAGCTACTCATCTTGCGGCGGCATCCTTTGATTTGGGAAAGTCAAGTGAAAATTTTAGAAGAGGGCCATGAGTTAATATTTTTCTAAACGTCTGGGCACGGTATAATTAATGAACGGTAGCGTCAGATGCATAAACATCTCGATTGTGCCGCCTAAAGGTAAAAGCGGTTCAATCCAGTTTTCGCACAGACTCTCAGAAATTTTAGTGAGTTTTCGCACAAACGTATTATACGAGGGCGAGGGAGACATATTTTAGGGACTGTTGCTATAACGATGGTTGGATTTTGTGCCGTGGATAACTGTTTTAATAAAACTGATGGTGAACAATCATTTTTTAGATTCCCAAGAGATCCTTTCAGGTATGAGTAAATATTATCTAGAATTAAAATACCTACTTACTTGGTTTTTTAAAAAGGGATGAGATAAACATTAGGTATGAAAAAATTTTTCATAAAATTGTACACCATACATTCATTAATCAATCATGTTCTCTTTTCAAACAATTTGGTTTTGTGTTAAACATAAAATGTAAGGTTAAACTTATAATTCCCATTCATAGCATAAGGGTGAAACCAATAAAAACGAAAATCTTTTATATCTAAATAAACCAAAACAATGCAATTACAAAGGGAGTCGTTTATTTTTGTAGAAGGGGTTGTAGCTCAGGTTATAAAACTATTATGGGCCTGAAAATTGGCAGTTAGATTACCTTTTTATTTTAAGTAGACGCACAGGTGTTTTAGCTTTTTTTACACATCAAACATGGGTTAAAATTATAAGGAAGATGTAAATAAGAAATCATGTTAAAAAGTAGGTGTTTTAACAAGTTAAAATATGAGTTGTAGGTTGTGGGTTATTAAATAAAATATATCGTGGATTATTAAATAGTTATGCTTTTATTTAAAAAAAAATACAGGTATGTCTTTATTAAAATTTAAAAAAATGCGGGTTGCAAAAAGGGTTATTTTATTAAATTAAACTATATCGATTCTGCATAAAGCATTATTATTATTAATATTAATATTATTATTATATCTAAAGTAAGAAAAGTAGTTTTTTACGTTTTGAAAAATGTGGTAGGCCATGTGAAGGGGATGGGAGATTTAAAACTAAGGATCGTGGGGCATCACATTAAAAAAATATATCCTAAAGTACGATGATGTAAAAAACTTTACGGGGAGTTAAAATAATTGTTTAATTCAGCCTGTTACACGTGCAAAGCTGTGTGGAGGGTATTATAATAAAATCAACATGGGAAAATAAGGAAAGTGTTGCGGTCACTTTCAATTGCAAATAAAAAGCCATGATTTTCGCTCTTTTTAGATGTGAACAGTGGAAACAAAAACTGGGATTTGTGGGAAATCACAGATATGCACATCTTAATAGTAACGAATGTAATTTGAAAATTAAAATATGTGCAATACATTTTGAGATACAATATTTGTCGAATCCTCAGAAGAACCGCATTAAAGCTGATGCTATTCCTACACTGCATTTACCGATTAATAATAGGCCAGTTTTATACTCATCAACTGAAAAAGTACCTCTAGAAACGGTTAATGCATCTACACAAGTTTATTTAATTGATCTGGAAAAACTGAAACAAAAAGTAGTGATATTGCTATTCAAACTAACGATTTAGAAGAAAGGAAAAAGGGAACTAAAACGGAAGCATGACAAACCACTAGCATCCCAGAAAACTTAAACACATACACGAACTAGAAAAACAATTCAAAGTTGCAGGTGGAAATGAAGACATTACGCTTGAGGACGTTAGCAAGTTTTGAAAAAAAATTACACGGCAGAATTTGTTAATTTCTTTGCAGCTCAGTTAGATTTAGTAAATAAATCGCCTAAAGGTTCTCGTTACACAAATGAAACAAAACAGTTTGCTCTTTCTTTATATTTTCTGGGCCCAAAAGTATATAAAACTTTAAAAACAATATTTAGACTTCCATCAAAAAGAACCTTAGAGAGAATTACAATGCACTGGATCGGTACACCGCGTTACAACAGTTTTCTTCTTAAAGCTCTAGAACTAAGAGTTAGTTTATTAGAAACCATTACAGGCGTCCCTGGTTTTACGCGGGGGTTACGTTCTTTGAAAACACCGCGTAAAAAGAAACCGCGTATATCGAAACAAAAACATTTTATTACATAAACTTTTATTAAATACATACATAATATACATAGGTATGTATGTACATATTATGTATGAGAATATTAAACGTATATTATGTCATAATAAATACATATAAAACATCTTTAAAAATACACACAAAAACATTAATTTTTAGAAAAATAAGACGTAATTTTTGACTGTTTAGCTTCGTTGCGCAAATTCTTCTCAACTTCCTTGTATGGTGCCAATGCTGCAAAAACTTCTCGTTTAGTTTTTAAACTTCTTTCCATTGTAGGATCTTCCCTGATTAACAGCTCGGTGAGATTGTGTGCTATGGTAAAACATTTATTAAGCGTTTTCAACGTCAACTCCTTTGGTGCCGGGACTACTTCATCATCTTCACCTTTTTCTTGAGCTTCATAATCGTTCTCCGTCAGTTCTATGAGTTCTTTTTCAGTAAGTTCAACATTATGCGATTCAAATAGCTGATTTATATCTTCCTCATTCATATCATCGAATTCCTCTCCAGGTAATGACTTTCCTAAATAAGCAATTTCTTTGATTTCGTCTCTGATATCAGGCAGCTTCGCATGAGAGTTCACAATTTCTGGCCATAGGTTTTTCCAGCAGCCATTTAATGTCGACTGATTAAGTTCACCAATCGATTCTTTAATATTATGTAGGCAATCTGCAAATGTGTAATCCTTCCAGCATTGGCTTAATGTTTTTGTAGGGTCGCGTTCCAAGTTCTTTAACAGCATTTTAAACGTGCGTCGCGTGTAATAAGCTTTGTAGATGACAATGATTTCCTGATTAAGAGGCTGTAGGATTGATGTGGTGTTTGGTGGAAGAAATTCTACTCGAACATTGGGATTTATTTCCTGTAAACGGGCGGCTGGGTGACCAGGGGCATTATCTATGAGTAATAACACCTTGAATTCAAGATTTTTTGACGTCAAATAACGTTTAACCTCTGGTATAAAACAGTTCTCAAACAAGTCTAAGAAAATGTCTCCCGTTACCCATGCATGACCATTGGCACGCCAAAACACAGGCAATTTATTTTTATCGTTCTTTTTTAAAGCACGGGGATTCAATGACTTGTACACTAGTAAAGGCTTAATCATACAATCTCCAGAAGCATTTGAACAAAGCAAAAGTGTGAGACGATCCTTTGCTACTTTAAAGCCCTGTGCGGTCTTCTCCTCTTTTGATAAAAATGTACGGTTTGACATCTTTTTCCAAAACAAGCCAGTTTCGTCCGCGTTAAAAACCTGCTCAGGTTTAAAACCTTCTTCTTCAATGATTTTTAAAAGTTGCCCAGGATATTCCCTTGCTGCATTAATATCTGCTGAAGCTGCTTCCCCTTGCAGTTTGAGATTATGTAGGCTATGACGACTTTTAAATCTTTCAAACCATACTTTACTAGCCAAAAATGTTTTTGAATATATGTTTGATGACAGTGGCTCATCATCTACGAAATTCTCGTACAGGCGTGTCGCTTTATCCCTAATGAGAGCTGAACTAAGAGGTGCCCGCTTTTTATTTTGATCTTTGATCCACAGAGACAAAGCTTTTTCCATTTTTTCAATAGGGCCACTTCTCGTATACCCAGCCACTTTTGCACATTTAGGAACACTAGATTGCAGACTATGACGAATTTTGTCTTGATTTTGACGGATAGTACGCACAGATGACTCATTAATTTTATATTTTCTTGCAATCGATGCCACAGGCTCTTTCTTCTCAAAGCATCCAAAATTGCACCTTTTTCGGTTAACGTTAAAACCTTCTTGCTTCTTTTAGGCGTTACTGCGTTTTTGTTTTTATTTGTAACTGCACTCATCGTTAAAGTAAACACTGTACTGTACGTATTCCCACAGATATATACAAGCACAAGCAGACGAAACGGCCAGACTGAGGTCATGCCCGATTGCACGTTGAAACCACGCGGTGACGCGATGCATCAGAAGGCGCGCGCCGCTGAAAGGCGGGGAGCAACCGCGTATAAGCGAATCGCGTGAAATAAATCACTCGTGTCAAAAGCGCAACCGCGTATAAGCGAAACCGCGTATACATATGCCGCGTAAAACGAGGAACGCCTGTACTAAAAATTGTGTAATATGTGTAGACGAAATGTCATTGAAATCAAATCTTTTCTACAATGTCGTTAGGGATAAAGTTGTTGGATTTGAAGAAACCGAAAATAAAATAACAACAAAAATTGCCACTAGTGCGTTGGTAATTATGGTCAAAGGTATCGCCAAAAACTGGAAGCAAACTATCACATTTTATTTTTTTTTAAATTCGACAACAACTACAGACCTTAAAGAAATAATATTTCAGTCCATAAAAAATTTGAGAAAAGTTGGTTTTAATGTAATGGGTATAATTTCAGATCAGGATTCAAACTTCTATAAACTTGTAAAAACCGATTTTAAGCTTACACCAGAAAATCCTTCATTTTTAGTATCTAATTTGCCCGTTTTGTATTTTTTTGACATACCACATTTATTAAAATCCACCAGGAATAATTTATTTGCACATAATTTTCAAGTAGGTAATAATTTTATTTAAAAATGTTATTTAGAGCAAATCTACGAGTATGATAAGAAAAGAATGTATAGGCTAGTACCAAGATTGTCAGATGAGCATATATATCCCACCAATTTTCAGAAAATGAAGGTTCGTTACGCCACACAGGTTTTCAGTCGTTCAGTAAGTACGGCAATGCAGGCATTAATAGAGTTTAAGGTGTTACCAGTAGATGCTGAACCTACTGCTAACTTCATTGGAAAAATAAATGATTTTTTTGATGTTCTTAATTGTGGCCATCTTCAAAATTTTCAAGCTTTCAGAGGAACCGAAAAACAACTTGATTTTTTGAAGGAAATGTACAATTTATTTCAAGAAATGAAGGTGTTTAACTCAACAGGGAAAGATATTACTAATAATATGAGGTTTATTTACGGCTGGATGTTAACTATTTGTTCTCTTTAAAAATTATGGAACCTTTTAAAGGAAAATAATTATTTTTTTTTGCTAACACGTCATTTAAACCAAGACTGCTTGGAAAATTTTGTTGAATGATATGAATGAAATTTTAATTAATGTCACTCCAGATCTTTTACAAAAATGTAAAATTTTAATTACATCGCCTACAACTGATTACCTGAAAGTTTATACGAAAGATTGTCAACGTTTTGATAAAGCTGAAGGAAACTTTTTAATATATGTGGGGGGATATTTATTAAAAAAATGTCTAAAACAACATTCATGTTCTATATGTAAAGAATATGCGACAGGGAAAGACCTACCGAACGAAGCAACCATTTTTTGTCGTAAAAAACGTACAAGAGCACAGAAGAAAAACACTACGGTGGCTTAACCATTCCCTCTACTTCATTTGTGAATTTTCTAATATCGTTGGAGGATATATTTGTTCAACAATTCAATCATTTAGCCGGAGTTCCTAATATAGGCAAATGTTTAATAAACGAGTTTTCGACGATTAGTTTTTCTCATCCATGTAACTTCTTCCCTCTGGCGTATTGTATTTCTCTATATACTAGAGTAAGGATTTATTACACCTTAAAATTTGCTAACAGAGACATAAAAACCCAGAAAACAAATAAACAAATAGCTAAGTTAACTATTTTAAAAAATTGATATTTTTTTTGTTCTTAAAGCAAATAAACTACATACCGAATAAACACACATACGTAAAAAAAATGTTTAAAATAACTGTTAACGTTTCATCAAAATCGTGGTTTTATTACGTAGATTCTAATAAAAAAAATTCGGTTTTAAGTGTTACATACAACGTGTAATTAAAATCAAAACGTTTTTAAGTGGTGCATGCAACACAACTTTAAGTGCTTTTAAAAGCACTTCAAAATTACGTTCTTAAATATTTTGAAAACGCTTCCTGAATATGTCGAATAACGGAGTTTCTGAAAAGGCGGGAAGCAATCCTATTAGTTCTGACGATCACTGACGTCTGCTTTGATAGTACGTTTAAAAAAACGGTTTTTACACTAATAAAAAGGACCGGTCAGTTCGTTTCTGTCTTTTGTAATAGTGTAAAAACGCATTATAAAACGTTTAGGTATCTAAGTAGACAATAGGATTGATTCCGGCCTATAAAGACACGTTTTGTTAATAGTGAAAAAATAGCATATTGATACAAACCACGAGCACGAAATTAGGAAACGACCCGCTAGCGTGGAGTTTCCTAACGTGCGACGTGCGCGTTAAATGTCTTTTAAAACGTGTAATTTATACTATTTTTCTATTTTGCAGATTTTTTTTTTCAATGAAAACCATTAATTTATTCTAGTACCGATCGAAAGTTGGGCGGCCATATTGTAATTTTTGACGTCTTTATTACTAGAAATCCCATTGAAAGCGGTGTCGAAATTTTTGCTAGTGGGCCTTGACACTGAACAGTTTTGTTAATACTCTGGCAACCAGTCAACAAATGCCGTATCGAAAAGAAGTTCTTTTCGACACCCATTTGTGCACACTATGCGGGGAAAAATTACACATATAAAATCACACTTGATAAAAGTTTGAATAAGCATTAAATGGGGGAAAAGTACTTTGCGCACGTGTTAGGAACAATGTTTGTCTACGAGTGAAATAACTATACATTTTTTTCTTAATTTTTATTGGCATCAAAAACATCAACTTATAACTACCTATTTATTATTATTAACAACATTAATATTAAATGTGCAGTTGGTCGCATTTTTTAAATTTATTGCAGATCATGAAGGTAAAAATATCGTACTAGATGTCATTGCCTGGTTTGTCAGTATTGTCGCGTTGCAAAAGGAAGACATGCTGTTAATAATAATAAATAGGTAGTTATAAGTTGTTGTTTTTGATGGCAATACAAATTAAAAAAACATTTATAGTTATTTCACTCGTAGAAAGAATATTGTTCCTAACGCGTGCGCAAAGTAGTTTTCCCGCGCTTAGAGCTTATCCGAACTCCGCTTCGCGTCGTTCGTCTAACTGCTTTCGGGTGCGGGGAAACATAACTTTGCGCGCTGATTAGGAAAACTACTATTTTATACCTATGTTATTAAAAAAGACCGTTTTAATAAAGTTAAAATTGCCTATGTAGATTGTTGGTGCAAATTGTATGTAGTTAAATTAACGTTAAAATGCAACGTCTCTGATGCCATTCATTTTAAGATTTGTATAAAGTTATTAAACAAACTTTGCGTATATTATGTTTTGTGTTACTAAATACCTTAAGAGTTATATTAGTTTGGGTTTGTACTTTTCTTCTAATTTTTGTAATATAAGCTACATTGCACAAAACTTGTTATTAAATGCATTATTTATTTGTTTTACTATCATTTTAACTTTTACACATTCTTAAAAACCTGTAGTGAACCATCTTTAATCTAAATATTATTTCTAAATATATTAAAATTAGAGTGTCGAATGAAACTATAAAATAATTGATTTGTACATAACTTATTAGTAGAAACTGACTCAATAATAATGCGACAATAAAATTTTACTATTGCACGTCCCCTCGTACAGGACGTTATCCAACGACGGCAAAGCCAGGCAAGCAGGTGTCTGCCGGTGCTCTTTGATCTCAATACTTCAAAGGATTTGAGCTCACTGACGTTACTGTTCCTTGCTTATACTGTGGTCTGGGCGTCTGAATAATACTTTTGACAGTTCGTTTAATTTAAAATACGATGACGATGTTTTATCGTCTAAAATCCGTTTGAAAACGATTTTAAATGGCAAAATTGTATAAACATTCGAAATTTCCGGTCTATTTAGGGCAATAGCAGTAGCTTCGGACGAATTTGTCGTGGATTTTGAAGCGAATATTCATTTTAAATTCAGTTCGCTTCATGTCATTACACTGCCTGAACAATCACGAGACCGTGAACCTGAACCGCTCAGGGCACTGCCAGGATGCGCAGTGCCCGACACTCCAACTTTCCGATTTCGATAGAGATGAGTAGCTGGCTTTTGAATAAGCTGTGGTGTAAGTTTAAGTCCACCTTATCTTTTTCCTAAAATTTGCGGATTAAAATTAATAACGAGTTTTGGGGTCTATCCCATATAAACACAAGAGTTTTATATTACAAACCTACGCTGGGATATAAACCAAGTAATGACAGATTCGTTTATGAAGTTCTTTCTAAAACAACGAAATGTAGCATTACACCAGTAGCAGATAAACGTGGTAAAAGCCAGCCAATCAATTTTATCCCTAAAAATTAAATTAATGAACATATAAAATCTTTCAATCCCGTTATATCGCACTATCGTCGTGAGCATGCGCCAAATGTCAGGCATTTGCCCTGCTATATAACAATAAAATGTATGCACGCTGATTTTCTGGAAAAATTTCCGAAAATTATCGTTTCATATAACGTGTAACGATGGGAAGGTAAGAAAAAAACATATCTTTTACAAAACTTGGCAATGAAGAGTGTGAGCATTATGAATGTATGAAATTACACAACCACAAAGAGAATCAGTTACAACTTGAGAGTTGCGACATATGTAGATTTTGGAAGGAACACATAGATTTGGCTAAATGGTCCCGAGAACTTTATCGTCGACACGTTGCTGAAAATTCTATAACAAACACACACTTTTCAACAGATCTTCAGAAAGTCATAATGTTGTCAAAGGTTGACTCATTTAAAAAAGTTTTGTTCGTAAAAAGAATGCTTGTGTACAATGAAAGTTTTGTCCCTTTGGGAGCTGCTACCAGTACCAGTAACCAATCTAAGCTATATGCAGTTCTCTGGCATGAGGGAATTAGTGGTAGATGTCAAGAAGACCTCATAAGTGCATTTTACGCGTTTTTCAGAAAAAATAGAGATTCCAAATCTGTCACTCTTTGGCTCGACAACTGTTCGAGCCAAAACAAAAACTGGTGTTTTGCAAGTTTTCTTATTTACTTAGTTAATCCAAGCGATATCACTGCTAATTAAATTAATATTCATTATTTCGAGCCCGGCCACACGTTTATGTCGGCGGATAGCTTCCACCATCAGGTGGAACTATCTCTAAAAAGACAAGGCAAAACGTACGATTTGGCTGATTTTGTTGAAGCAGTTTTAACCGAAAATAAGGGTAGGGATGATGTAAAAGAAATGGCAGCAAACTACTTTTTTAGGTTTCGAACGATGATATTGAATTGCTTAGACTTTTTACAAGTTAAAGCAGCAAAAGCAAATGGAATAAAGCTTCCAGAATGTTTAACGCAGTCATGTGGATTCCCAATAGAGAAAAGGGACAATATCTTAAAAAAACCTTAATGAGGATTTGCCAGAAAACCGGAAGACGTTTTGGCTAAATATTTCAACTTCTGATTAACTTCTTTTTTCAGAGATGGAACTTTTTTAGTCTTCTATTGATTTGTTAATGCATCTGACTTTGTTACAATGAGAACAAAATTTTTGGTTTATATACTATATATGATATAAAAGAAAAAAGTACAAAAAATGGTTCAAGAGTGTTTTTCTTAACTTATAAAGTGCTTAGGAGAAACGCAGTACTGCATTTTTCGTAATCATTTAATCACCATGCCAATCCTTTAGTCTCAGAAAAAAAGCCCGCTCTTGGGTTGCAATACACTCGAATAAGGATGCTGCATACGGTCGCCGTTGATTTGAAGGTGAAGAAAATTGCTCCCGGTAGTGGTTTAGTTTTGATCATTTTCATTTTAACGCACTATTCTTTGTTAGTGGAAGAAAATTGCTCGCGCCAGCAGTTCATAAATTATAAAAAAAAAACCTATTTTTTATTTATAAATGAATACTACAAATTAAAAATTATTAGCATATTCACCTACTACACCTGAATAGACGGCACTGCTATAAGTGATATGCACCTACTGTCGTGAAAGCGAGTTTTGATTTTCGCTCATTTTGAGCTATCATACGTCAAAATCGAACCACAATTGCCAAAAGTTTCGCCAAAACAAAAATTCGATCATTTTTGGGTCAAGCACGCCGATTTCCGCCTATAAGAAACGCGCTCCCCCTACGAGGCGTTCAGCACCACGTGCTCGTGAAATTGCATAAGTTATTCACTTTTTTCCGCGAATTGTAGAAATATCTATGAGATAGAGATATGCATATAGGCATTTAGGAAATGACATTCCCTTTAATCTGATGTATTACGTGTATAGATTGAACAACTTTTTATGGCTGAAATGCGAACTTTTGTGTTAACGACGCAACAATGACATATATGGATATTTAGTGCTTTGTGCAAACCTAAGGGTGGTTTTTCGCGACTTTTCGTGGTACCGTGCGCCGCAATAAAGGGTTGGTTTTCCTCGGTTTTCCTCTGGTTAAGCGGGATAATTGTGGGGCCGTTCGCAAAAACTTGCGTGTCGTGTGCAAACGACCGTAACAAAACCCCGGATTTTCGGGCAAAAGCATGGTTTTTCGTCGATCGTTGTGCTGTCAACGTGTGACTTGTTCTTTATTTTGGCTGATAGTGTATTTGACAATAAGAATTAAATTAAAATTTAAACAGTTTAATCAAGTTTTTATCATCATACCGTATGATTGACAAATAGCGCGCAGTCTTTTTAGTTCTGCCTGATTTAGTCTCCGGGACGACTCGACAGCAATTCGCATACAACTGTGAACGCGAGAAATCTACTGCCGCGAAATTTAGAAGAATCACTGTGTTTTCCAGAAGCCTCAGTTCAGCCGAGCTGTAACCTCTCTGGCAGCCTTTCCAAGACGATCATACCGGATTTATCGCAGCCAGGCACCCGGAAGATCTTCTATCATCTGTAATATGGGTCCGGATCCACCTAGAAGCCAGCCACGGTCATCAAAAGCACTTTGACGTCGCTCATTAGTCCCGCTTTCTAAGGTACCGTTCGTACGCCTGTTTTGGATTAACAAACTTTTAACAGATTAGCTGCCTTCTGAGAATTTGGTGAGGTCGCATGTACTTTGATTAGTCATAATTTACATTTTTAGGGACCCAGGCATCGCGTTAGTGTCGTTTTGTATTATAGTTGACACTTATCAAAATATAGCTTTGCTCTCTTAACTAGTTTGTTTGAGATATAATTAGTTACTGCTTTCAAGCCATTGTATATCTAAACTTATTTGCTTTTTAAGTTGCCAGAGCGCATTAGCTTAACGCTAATTTGATAAAAACTATAATTACGTAATTAATCCTACTCATCGGAGCCCGTTCCCACTTGTCGGGTGTACGATCCGTTTCTTAATCCGATGACGCCGCGTCTATTCACACTAGTCGGATGCCAGACCCGATCGAAGCTTGACGCTATTTCGGTACTCTCCACGATAGACGTCGACGAAGGTTTTGTTGTGAGGCTTATTTTAGAAGAAAAGAAGCCAATAAAAGAAAATTTTGGGTACATCCAATCCTTAAGGAACGATTTTTTGTTGAATTACTGAATTGAGAAGTGCGAACATAAGTTCTTTGATTATTTTAGAATTTCTATAAGTGAATTCAACGATCTACTGGCACGAGTTTCAGCACTCATAAACTAACAAAATACATGATTTAGGACAGCTGGCAGGGGGTTTTCAAGCCCGACGTCCGACAAATGTGAACAGCGCCGTACAAGCTCATATGCGATCGAGATCGGACACGATTTTTGATCGAGCGTGCTACGCTGGCAAACACCCGACAATACTTGTCGGAGCCGACAATAAACGGAGTCGGATAGATGTGAGCAGCTTCATATAAAATGTTTTACCACTTAAGGCCTTGTTCACATTTGTCGGATGTAGGGCCTGAAAACCCGCTGCCATAAATCTTGTATTTTGATAGTTTATGCTTGCTGAAACTCGTTCCAGTAGATCGTTGAATGTAGTTATGGAGATTCTAAAAGAACTCATGTCCACTTGTCAATTCAGTGATTAAGGTCTGAAAAGTTCCCAAAGAAAATCGTTCCTTCAGTGCACCCAAAATGTTCTTTTATTGTCTTGTTTCTTCTTTTTCTTCTAAAATAGTACATCAGAACAGAAGCTTCGTTGACGTAAATCGCGCACAATCACCTCGTGTAGAGTACCGAAATGGGCTCCAGCTTCGAGCTTCGACCGGGTCCGACATCCGACTAGTGTGAATAGAGGCGGCCACATCCGATTAAAAAACGGATCCTACAACCGACAAGTGGGAACGGGCTCTAAGCATTCGTTTTTTTTTGGTGGATCCTACACCCGACAAGTGGGAACGGGCTCTTAGAGACAAATTAATCCATTATTTTCAGACTCATTTCATTTCAAATTTCTTACTTTAGGACGTGGTGTATTAATTATTCTAAATTACCACCGTATTTTAGTTTCCTAGACTTTCATTCACATTCATTTAATTAGCTAACTCCTTTTCTACTCGAAACCGGAGTTGGACTGTTCTTTTGCTACACTCTAGTTGCAATTTACGTAATTTAGCTTCCAGACTAATATAAACATTGTTATAGTTACCTCAAGCCGAACCTTTTCTGATTGAGACGCATTGGCATACCTGAAATATACCGCCTTCGAAAGTAGGTTGCCGGTTCAGTACTGCTCGAAACTAGGTCAACTTTTAGGGTACTTCTAATAATAGTGCCATTATCGAAAAAGTGAAAATTCTTGTAGAGATCATTGATATCGAACATAAATTAATTTTTTCTACAGCCGCGCGCAAAATAAATAATTGCTAAATTCAAATGAAATCGCAAAATCGACGAATGCCGTGGATCCTTATTTTGCGCTCTAGCGCGAACATTGAAAAGAAAAATCTCACTTATTCCATCGAGTGTGCTAGGAATGGTCATGGAAACCGAAGATAAATAAATGACAGTCGTGCGTTTGTTACAGTTTGTTGCTGGCACTCCTGTTCTAAATATGCCCGAAGCCCGAATATAATATGTCAAAACTGACAGTCATTTGCAAATTTCAGAATAAGTATAGAAAAAAATGCGGATTTAATTTTAAAAAATGCGGCTGTAGAAAAAGTTCTGTGTGTTTTTCGAGCGCAAAGTGAGATTGCCGTTTTCGAAAGATTATAGCGCTCCGCTACGCGTCGCGCAGTAACATTCTTTCTCAAGCGGCAATCCGTTACTTTGCGCTCTAAATACACAAATAACTATTTTCTACAACCGAGCGAAAAGTAACATGTTTGCGCTTCAAAAAGAAAGCGTAAAGTTGCACTTTTCCGAGGAGCGAGCTGAGTTACCATGGAAACCATAATGGAAAAACGTCTAATGTTTCTGCAACATATGACACCAGAGTAGGTGTTGAACGGTATTTGACAAATGTCAACTATTTCATGAACAACGCGTGATTTTAAGATCGTCATCGAAAATAAAAATGTCTTTTCGTGAAAATTCAGTAGAAATCGATGAAATTAGTGAAGTTTCATGCACTCCGCCGGAAATTGTCCAAGCTGCAAAATCAGTTGCTCTTAATTTACTACCAGGGAAGTCGAGAAGCAACCAATAAAACCAAAAACCTTATATTTTGATGAAATCAAAACCTTTTTAACAGCAGCTCCTGATGAGATATATTTACAGCAAAAAGTGATCTTAATTTTCGGTATCGCTGGAGCGTGTAAGAGGGACGAAGTTGTCAAGATGATAATGGACGACACTGAAGAGAAGGAGTCAATCCTTATTGCAAAAATACCTGATTCTAAGACATACACTAGCAGGAAATTCACTGTCACAAATAAGGCAGCACTAGACTATATATCAATTTATCGAAAATATATGAACATCAGACCCAAAAATTGTAAAATACGTAGACTACTTTTGAAATATTCGAATGGCAAATGTCATAGTCAAGTAGCTGGAATGAATTATATTGCAAAGGTTCCAAAAAAACATAGCGCAGTATCTTGAACTTCCAGAACCATGCAAGTATACAGGCCATTGCCTCAGGCGAACTTCTGCCACTCTTTTAGTTAATAGAGGGGGCGATATCACGCAATTGAAAAAACATGGAGGATGGAAGATTACTAACATAGCAGAAGGTTATAAAGATGAAAGTCTTACTAACAAAATTTCTACATGTGAAAAAATTTTGGGACCGACATCGACGCGACGCCGACGGTAAATAAACCACCAAAAATTGTGGAAGCAAGAAGCTCTGAAAATATCCCGATTCAGTCACCACCAGAAACTTCACCTGAAATTGTCATCAAATATGTATTGTGAAAAAAATATCATTTAATATTGTAAATAATAAGTAAGTGATAGTTTTTAGATATAGGTACAAAAACATTAATATGTTGATAGTTTTTATATATAGGTAAAAAACATTAATATGTTATTCTATTATTGTGTTATTATGTCATTTGTGTTATTTAATCTGTCTGAATTTAAGATCTAATTATACATACATATTAATTATTATAATAAAATAAGCTGATATATTAGCAACGGTTTTATTGAATCGTTTTTTATTAACTACTTCACCTACATTTTGCATATTCCGTTGAAAGTTTAATAGTGGTAAAATACAAAATACTAACTTTAGTTATACAGAATAGGTAATAAAAGTTTCTGTTCGGAAAGTCTACTACATCGTTCTGAGTTTCCTTCCACTAAAAGTGGTAGAGATGTACTTTTTTATAAGTAATTGAATTTTAGATTCTATTTCATATAACTATGTATATTGCGATAAATAGAGCGATAAATAAAACAAATTACAAACTTTAGTTATAGAAAGTATTAAAAAATAGTTATTATGATTATAAACTCTCATTTTCTAAAGTTTTCATTATACTAAACATGGTAGAAATGCATATTTAGTAAATAATTCGCAGTAAGTATCTATAAATTACATTGATGCCCAAATTATCGCGTTAAATAAAATACAAAACTACCAAGTTTAGTTACGAAAAAGAGTTCAAAAATTTGTTGATGGTTTTTCTTCTTTTATTTTTTAACAATTTTGTACTACTAAAGGTGGTAGAAATCTATTTCTATTTTTTTCCGATTTAAACTAATTATATTTATAGCTTTCGCATAGCACAGGCGAGTATTATGTTTGGACATGATAGGAGGCCATGCTTGCCGCTGCTGTCAAGAAAAATATACACATGATTTCTTGACGTATCAAAAAGTTTTTGAAACAGCAATTTGTGTTTAATAAATTGATTGTAATAATTACCTGATAATGGAAAGTTTTGAAAAGTATACCTTATGTAATTGTAAAGAATTGTGCCATGACCAAGTACGCTATTCCAGTTTAATATACTTAACTGCGCTAATTGAAAATTGCGAGCAACATCTGTCGAAAAATGGTTTGTTCAATGACATTCAGAGGAGTCTACTACAAATGTCGACCAAATATATAATATTCCCAGAAGAAGCATGATAAAATCGCTTCAAAATATTACATTTTATGTTATCAAACACAGACATTTAATACCGAGTAATAATTCGACTGATTTTTGACCACTAAGGAGGGAAGAAGTACTTATTAGAAGAATTCCAAAAACATTTAGATATTGTTACACATAGATTTAAATCATCAGTGACACAATAATATGTAAATAAGTAATTAAATAGGTACTAAAGTAATTTTTTATTGTTTTTTTGCAGTAAATACTATTGAAAAACACATTTATACAATAACACACCTGTGTGTAGCGCAGTGATGCTCGCACGTTCTAAAATCTGTCAAATTTGAGGTTATCAATAATCATTAATTTTTACCAAATGTTTTGTAAAATCTGCGGTTGTAGAAAAAATTTTATGTGTAATTCGAGCGCAAAAAATTTGTCACTTTCAAAACATTGCCAAACTTTTTCTCAAGCTGCAAAGTATTACTTCGCGCTCTTAATATACAAATAGCTATTGTTTAGCTTTCTTTTAAGGAACCAATCTCTCTTGAAGGCCACAGGCAACGCAATCAATATAGCTTATCTTTTCGTTTAGGTTTTCTTTTAGCAGCAAACAGAAAACATAATATTGAAGTGCTTTTTCTTTTAGCAGTAAATAGAAAAAATTATTTTAAACAGTTGTTCTCAGGCAGGCTCAGTCGAGCGAGAGAATAAGTTGTTTTGCTAGAGATAGGAACATGGGAAGCGAAGGTTTTGTGCATGCCACATTTCTCTTACAGGTATATCCAGGAACAAAGTGAAACAGTGTATATTGTAGTATTAGCATATGTAGTTAATGTTTTTGGACTAACGTTCCAATTTTGACTGCATGTTTTCTTGTTTCATAGTAAACAGTTTTAATTAACGGAATGTTCCCTCTTTGGGCCTTTCATTAAGCTAACCATTAGACATTAGTGTATTTGAAGAAAGGTGGCTGTAGTGAATGACGGACGCCAATCCCCTTCCCCCCTTTTAACGTAAATTTAATAACATTGCAAATTTAAAAATATTTCAATAAAATTTTCCGATCCTGTTTGGATCCTTTTAACAGTAATCTGTATTCTATTTGTCGCACATGTTAGAAACAAGGTTATTTGGGTCTCTTTTGCAAATTTAGCGAAGTGACTTCGTACAACGTGTTATTGTTACTTTGTTTAGTGCTGGTATAGATTAACTGCAACATGTTCAAAAAATTTAAGAAAAATATAGTGTCTCAACGTGTTGAAAAGATGATGGACAACACACACTTATTGTCACAGTCGTCTTCAGCTGAAATAAATTCAAATCAGGTATGTTTACGTTTATTTTAAAAGTTATTAGTTTCTAACTTAAAACTATGATTTTTATTGAACTAAAAATAATTATTTTTGCAGTCATATCGATTTAATAGTTTGCAAAGATTGTTTCAAAAACCTATTAAATATATTATATAAAATAGTTTGTACAAAGTTTATTATTCCTAAAGTCAAGTTTATTTTGTAAACATACATTTGGTTCCTTATTGCAAATTTATTTTCAGAATATTATTAGTAATCCGGTTAACACCCAGAGCCTACCGGAGTTTAAGCATTCTTAAACTCCAAATTTAATCTCGTCTATAACGGCTCCTTTTTATGAAAATGTAATTGGTTCCTTATAGCATATTTCTTTTCAGGATACCATTTTAAACGCACATGAAGACTACAACTACTTGCTTGTGGCCCCTATGGAGGCGATTCCTTTAACTAATACTCTCTCAAGTTTGGAAGATGAGCAAACAGATAAAGGGAAGAATGGTTATCAACTATGGTGAACCAACAGCAGATGTAAAACGGGGGGAAACGATTAAAAGGTGTAATAGAGTTTTTGAAGAAGATTCTGACGATTTCTTAAAGGATAAAACTTACCATACCGATTCTAATGAAGAATCATCAGAAGAAAATGCTGACAGCAAGTCCGAAGAATCCTCACAAGAAAATGCTGACAGCGAGTCCGAAAATGAGCCTACGTTGAATAAAAGGGAGAGACGTCCTAGAAGAGGAAGGAAAAGAAAATTTCCAGAATAGGATAGACGTTTAAGGAAGATAAATACCAATAGCAATAAGCAGCATTATACGGCGAAAAGAAAACTCGTAAAACCCAAGGAATTTGTTGAATTTGTTTGCAAATGTCATATGAAATGTCATGAAAAAATTTCGGTAGAAGATCAACGTATTTTTTTTAACATTACTGGAATCTGGCAGAATACAACGTGCAAACTACCTTTCTGTCGACACACGTAAGGGAATCTTCTGTGAAGAAAAAACTAGTGACTGCAAAGAATCCTCAAATGCGACAGTTTTCTAGACAATATTTCGCTCAATCAATAAATCTATATTTTATTCAATATTCAACTTTACAATCGCATTGCCTAGGATAAGCATGTCTATGTTTCTACTAACTAACTAGAATCTGTGGTTTCGCTTGTCGTTGTTCGGTCAACGACGTGGCCCACAGATGACGACACCCTTAGGGGGCTGTTGGTATGCCTAACTTATTTTCTAGGGGTAGCGGTACTGAAGGCAGCTTGAACTTTTCTTGGGAATTAACCCTTCAAAGTCGATATGGAGTGCGGTTGGCCGGAGCTTTATAAATATGGCAGTTCTTTTTGCATGTTTATACGATAGTGTAGGATGGTTATGTAAGGAAAAGTTCATAAAAAACCTTTCTTCAATACTCTCTGGGAGCAGGAACTCAGAATATTTAAAATAACGCCATAATATGTACAACATAAACTAGGAATAGAGTGCTATATACAATATATGTATACAATGATTTGAAGACTTATCAATGTAAGTCTGCTCCTGTAATACTATAACAGCATCAGTGCGTCATGGTCGAGTTCAGCGGGTCAGGCTGCGGAGACACGGATGCTTCGGTGGCTTGAAGTCGAGTAAAATTACGGCTTTGCTTAGTGTGATTTTCCATTGTGCTAGTGCGCTGAGCACTCTTGCACTGTCTTGGTCCGTGTTGTTTTTCGTTATTGGTTTTCGTGTCGACTTGGTTCCTAGGATGTCATTGGATGTGTCCTCGTTGTTGTTGGATTCTTGATGCCGGTTAGTGAAGGAGCGAGTGTTGTTTGATTTTGCGATTTTAAGCAGACAAGAGAATAACTGTAGACACCTAGGCGAGGCTGATCGCTTTGGATTATGCAGATTTCTCCGCAAGTCCAAAACGATCACCCCAGGAAAGAACTGCACGTGATACGCAGGGTGTTACCCCCTGACTCTACTTCTACGCATGGAGCCCATACGGCGAGATACCCCGTGCAGTCCCTTAATGCCTGTACACCCCCGTTTTTAGGCGGGAACCCGGCCTAGGGCATCAGCGATGCTCTCGTCTCCAGCTGTTTTTGAATCATTCTAGTTTTGTTAGTGATGTATGTGATTTAGAATTTTTGAAAAATTTTGAAAAAATTTGATTTAAAATTTTGAAAAAATTTTTGAGTTTAAGATTTTTGATTTTTCGAAAAAGAACGAACCTTTAGAAATTTTGAAAATTTTGAGTTTTTTGAAAATTTTGAAAGTTTTTGGAAATGTTAAATTTTGAAGATAGAATGATATTGATATTATTTTTTTGGGTTTTTTCATTTTTTCTTTGTGTAATGTGAATGTGATTTAGTGCTCTGGTGGAAGTAGTAAGCTTTTATGTACTGTTCTGTTTGGATGTGCTACTCTGCTGAATAGTGTTCGTATGATTGGGTTTGTGTGGTTGCGAACTTGTTCTAAGAATATTGTGTGTTTGCCTGCCAGATATGTGTTTATTGTGTCTACTTTGAGGTCGTTGTGAATGTCTGCATTGCGAACGTACCAAGGTGCGTTCACAATTTGTCTGAGTGTTTTGTTTTGGAATGTTTGAAGTTTTTTCTTGTTTGTTTTGCATGCATGTGTATATACTATGGCTCCATATAGAATTTTGGGCTTTATTATCTGATTATAGAGCATTAGTTTGTTCTTTAGTGACATTTTACTATTTTTGTTAATTAATGGATAGAAAGCTTGTTTGGCTGCAATGCCTTCGTTAACTTTTGCTTGAATGTGCTTTTGAAAAGTGAGTTTGCTATCTAGGGTTACCCCTAGATATTTAAGAGAGTTTGACCATCTTATTACTGAGTTTTCGAGATTTAAATTTGGAATAGGTTTATTACGTTTAGTTGTTATGAGCAAGGCCTGTGTTTTTCCTTCATTAATTTTGATATTCCAAGTTTCTGCCCATTCGTATATGGAGTCTAAGTGTTGTTGTATGTGATTTTTGAGTCTTGTGTGATTGTTGTTTATTGAGAATATGCATGTGTCGTCTGCGTATATGGAGAGTTTAGTGTTTGGGTGTCTAGGTATGTCTGTTGTGTATAATGAGTATAGCGTGGGCGACAGAGGAGAGCCTTGTGGGACTCCTGCCTCTATGCGCCTTGTGGTGGATAGTGCTGTGTTTATTTGTGTAGTGAAGGATCTGTGTTTGAGGAATGAGGCTATGAGTTGAGTTAGTGGAGGTGGAAGATTGTGTAGTCTGTCTAGTTTGTGTATGAGTCCCTCATGCCATACTTTGTCAAAGGCTTTTTCGACGTCGAGGACTACAACTCCGTCCGATGCCCGTCTTTGCAGTCCTCTAGTCGCCTCCTCAACAAGCCTGGCAAGTTGGAGCTCGGTGTTGTGTTGTTTTCTGAACCCAAACTGTTCGTCTGGGATCAGATTGTTTTGTGATATGTGTGAGTTTAATCTCTCCAACATAACCTTCTCCGTCAGCTTGCTCAGCGATGAGAGCAAGCTGATAGGTCGCCAGTTTGGAGGAAAAATCAAGTTTTTGTGAGGTTTAGGGATTAGTATTATTTTTGCTTTTTTCCAAGATTTTGGAAAGTGTTTTAGTGATAGTATTGTGTTTATTATGTAAGTGAATTTGAGTATGGCTGTTTGTGGTAAGTTTTTTAGTGCTCTGTTTGGTATGTTGTCGTAGCCGGGTGCTTTTTTTGGGTTTAATTGCGCAATAATTTGCGCAATTTCTGCGGTGTTTGTTGGTCGTGTTTCGTCGTCTTGGTGTTCGTTTTCGTAAGTTAGTATTTCTCTGTAGTTTCTCTCTATGGTTGCCTCGTGATCTATATCCTGGGCCCCATCGCCTAAGGTGAATTGCGATTCCAGCGAGTCTGCGAAAGCCTCAGCCTTCTCTTCGCTGGAATACACCATTCCTCTCAGTCCATGGATGTTAGGATATGTCACTTTGTTGCGACCTTGCATCGTTTTGGCGATTTTCCATAGAGAGTTGTTTTGTGGGTTGACTGTTGTGATGTATTCTGTCCATGAGTTGTTTTTGTGAGTTTTTATGTCTGTTTTGATTGTATTCGTGAGTCTGTTTGCTAGTGTGTTTAAGTCTTGATTGTTTGTTAGTTTGGCTCGTCGTTTTAGCCTGTTTCGGAGCCTTATGTTGTCTTTTATGTTTTGTGGAAGCGAGTATGGGTTGTTTTGATTTGTGTGTACTGTTTTTGTGGCTGCGTTTATGGCTGCTTGTATCTCCTCAGTGAACCTAGCAACTTCGTTGTCTAGTTCCGCTTTGGAGGCGATGTATGGTAAGTTGTGCATGTTTTGTGTTAAGTGTTCTTTGAATATGTTCCAGTGTATGAATTGTTGTATGTTTGCTTGTTTGTGTTCGTGTATGTTGTTTATTGTGATGGCAATCGGAGAATGATCTGATGAGGATAAATCCTCCAGATTGTCAATCACAACATTGTGTGCGATGTTTTGAGTGAGTACTATGTCTAGTATATCTGAGCGTTCGTGATGGAAGTGTGTGGGTTCAAGTGGTGCTTGTACTGTAAAATTACGGCAGATGCTGCTGCATATTTATATGCCGAGCAGGTCCTTTGACAAGCCCCGGCCCCCGTGTCCGAACACGGTGAGCCGGTCCATCAGGCTGCAGGGTATACACTAGCCAGTAAAGGCATCATGTTCCTGCTACCCTGATACTTTTGATTTTTCTAGATTTTGGAAAATTTGATATTAGAACGGATTAGGAAGGATGTTTTTACAGATAAATGAGTAATTAGCCTATATTTTATTAGTTCTGAGGGATTATAGACTATGGTGGCCTTAGCTGTTTGTAATATGTTGTTAACTAACGATAGATGGTGCCGTGCCTGATGTGACGTTCGGGGTCCTAACGTATATTGGCTACATTAGTATGCGTGGTCGTTGATGTAATCCTCGACGTATTCGACTCTAGCCTACGCATGCAGTTCTTCAGTTCTGACGCGGTCTCGCAGTGTTAGCGAGAACGCAGCTCTTAAATAACGATTTTGTAAGACCTGTATCTTCCGTTTGTGTGTTCGAGCCACCGAAGATAGGAAAGTGCAAACCATTTTGCTCTATCTTTAGCCGTTTAGTTTTACAGGCTGTCAAACTTGGTAAATGGTCGATTTTCAACTGTCAATATTTCCAAAACAGTAACAGATAGGTATATGACATTATTTATGAAATATGTCTAGAATTCTCCGCAAAATCCAAATATGCAATAATATATAGTGTTCCATTTAAAATTTGACAGTTGCTACTACTTTTTAGTAGAAGCGGCAACACTGCACTGTCGAAAATATTTTAGCAAGGTAGAGCATATTCGTTTATGTAAACGACCAAATTTTCAGAATGATCCGATAAGTGGTTCTCCAGGAACGTCTAACCTACCATCGACCGTGAATCACCATGTATAGTGTCTCAAAAAGTTCGCATCATACGGGAAACTTTTTTTATTATTGATTTCTCAGAAAACTTTATTCTTGATAAAAGTTGGTGCCTGGAAAAAAATTAACTTTGACAATACTAAATTAAAGATAAGTTTTACAGGGTACTTACAGAAACCCCTCTTTTTCTATTTTGTTCAGCAACGATGCACTTTTGGAAAAAATAGTATTTGACTTTTATTTTTATCTTATTAAGAGCTTTATTTTTTCTGTAGAAAGTATTTCAAAATTTTTGTTTTTTTAAACTTAATTTTTGTATTTTTTAAGTACCCTGTATAACTTATCCTTAAATTAGCATCGTCAAAATTAGTTTTTTTCAGCATCAACTTTTGTCAAGAATACAATTTTCTGTGAAATCAGTAATAAAAAAGTTTCCCATATGATGCGAACTTTTTGAAAGACCCTGTATAATTAATTACTGGTCAAGGCCAGCCTCGGCCGACCATCGGTTTCTTATTCGGCTTAACTAAACAATATTTTTTATCATGCAAAATGCTGACAGTTCAGACACCACACTATTATGACGGTCGCCTCTCGGACTATAGGACCTTGTACCCTTTGTTGTGTTCTTATAACTACTAACATAGTATAAACAAAGTAAGTTCACTCAGCGGTAAATTTTTTGATGTAATTCAGCCACATTCTTTTATATCACATGATAACTGGAGATAAGCGATGCGCTGCGTACGTGTCCGATCGATTCGCGTGGCTTCCTCTAGCCACGCGTTTACCAGACATGTATTCAGGTCATTCAGGCGATTGTATGGACACGTACCGACAAACCTACTAACTGCCGGCCGTGTGAAAACTCAAGTGAAACTGAGCAAAGTTGTAAACATATTTTCATAGGAGGAAATGTAAAAAAATGCTATACAGGATGTCATTTTTAGGTGATACCACTGTTGCTATCTCAGAATCTAACAAGAATTTAACAACACTGCAAATCGATCTTGAAAATGCATCAATAATGGCAACTTTTTTTTAATTTAATCAACTATGTAGCTTTGACCGTTTCAAAGATAGCAATAATAGTGGAATTACCTAAAATTTATTTAAAAATATATAATAACTTCTTTGGATTCATGAGAGTGATTTTTCTAGGCCACGTCACGACATGGTTTATGTTTTTGTCTCGCGTTACGGAATTTTGGTATCGTTGATAGGACGACTTACCCAAACTAATCAAATCTGTCAAAATTGATTATATCGTATCGGCACCGGTTCAAATGACTACAATAAGTTGAGACTAAGTGAAACTAACCGAAAGTTGGTTCGACGACTAGCCCAAACTAACCAAATCTATTAAAATTGATTATAACGTATCGGAACCGGTTCAAATGACTAAGATAAGTTAAAACTAAGTGGAACTAACCGAAAGTTGAATCGACGACTAACTCAAACTAACCAAATCTATTAAAATTGATTATAACGTATCGGAACCGCTTTAAATGAGTAAAATAAGTTGAGAATAAGTGAAACTAACCGAAAGTTGAACCGATGACTAACCCAAGCTAACCAAATCTATTAAAATTGATTATAACATATCGGAACCGGTACAAATGACTAAGATAAGTTAAAACAAAGTGAAACTAACCGAAACTTGATTCGACGATTAACCAAAACTAACAAAATCTATTAAAATTGATTATAACGTATCGTAACCGGTTCAAATGACTAAAATAAGTTTATACTAACTGAAATTAACCGAAAGTTGATTGGACGACTAACCCAAACTAACCAAATCTATTAAAATTGATTATAACGTATCGGAATTGATTCAAATTATTAAAATAAGTTGAGACTAAGTGAAACTAACCGAAAGTTGAATCGACGACTAAATTTCCATAAACATAAATACTGACACATTGTCTTCACGTTTTAGTGACATAACCATATTCTGTCATTCACGCGACCTGATATAAATACCAAAGAAAAGTGTAGATTCTGTCGTAATTAAAAATCGGAAGTCGATAGAGCAATGACAACCGTATAAAAAATGTCATACATTTTTCGGTATTGTTTATGGTTAGTTTTGATGTATTTGTGACGAGTAAGGTCAGAATAAATTAAATCATTTTACTTAAAATTAGACTATTGACGCTAAAATATACTAGATTAATTTTGTAGACTGCATCGCTGTATTATATTATTATACTTTATGCTTATTTTGTAACTAAATAACTGCAAATTTAGCAAATTTATTTCGAGAAAAACGTTAAAAGATCAAACCTTTTCGTTGCCTTATATTTCTTCTTTATTTTTTTAAAGCAAAACTATATACAATACCGACAAATTTATATGACGTTTTTTATACAGTTGTCATTGCTCTATCGACTTCCGCTTTTTAATTTCAACAAAATCTCCACTTTTCTTGTATAAATACCACGTCGCGTGAAACACAAAATATGGTTATGTCACTAAAACGTGAAGACATTGTGTCAATATTTATGTCAAAATATGTCAACTTAATCCCCCGTTAATATACGATTATATAGATTTCAGTAAATTGGACGGTTCAAGCAATTGTCAAATCTGACGGTTAAATAAATTCATCAATATTTTCCTTATTATACCAGATATCGGAAAAAGTGTTTTACAAAAAGGTTTTAGTTTTCGATGCTTTATTGTATGCATATAAAATTTGACATCTACAACTGTAATTTGACGGTTTAGATGTCAAATTATTTCAAATTAATATGATATATATCAAAATAATACCTTAACATTTTGACACATTTAAAAATCATATTTTGAAGTGAAAACTTCTTTAGGCGCGTGTTGCATTTTTTTTTGTGGGGGTTGAATGAGACCGAGCCGTCACGCATCACGCGTCATGCTCGGATATGTAACGTAACGCTCCATAAACTGGCATGAGGGGATGTAGCCGGGTAAAAAGAAGATCCTGGACGAAGGCGGGACCCCGTACCTCCCTTCGTTTGGCCAGGGGAGGGGGGAGAAGGCACTCAGAATAAATCATTATTGAAGTGAAAACGTCTTTAGGCGCGTTTTGCGTTTTTTTTCTGCGGGAGTTGAATGAGACCGAGCCGTCACGCATCATGCATCATACGTCATGCTTGGATATGTAACGTAACGCTCCTTCTACTGGCATGTTCCCGTACAGGTAGAGGGCTGAAATTTTCAGGGGATGTAGCCGGGGTAAAAAGAAGATCCTGGACGAAAACGGGACCCGTGCCTGCTCCCGTTTGGCCAGGAGAGGGGGAGAAGGAAAAGCTTAAATAATTAATTTCGGGAGAACGTGAAGAGGTATGGAATCGAAATTTTTATGGTAGGTGCGTCCCACGGGGGGCCATCTTAGGTCTTACGGAGGGGACCGGGGCTCAAATTTAAGGGGAATTTTGGGAGAAAACCCGTTTGTCGCCCGTATCTCAGTTATGAACGCTCGGATCGAAATTCTGACAAACGATGACCCCGCTTATTGAAGTTTTCATTTCTGTCGTGCGGTCTTAAGCACACACCAAATTTTTTTATTTGCAGAAAAAGTAGCCATGTTTATTTTATATATTATACGTTTATGTCAGCGAGAGCTTTTTTTCAGAATTTATTTAATATCATACTTTGACATAATATGTTAGTTTTGACCGAATCATTTATGTCAAAATTAGTAGCAATATTCAGATAATTACAGCGATCTCTTTAGGCTAACGCAGTATTATCTGCGAATCGTTTGGATACATAAAAAATGTTTGTCCACTACGTGTCTGTCTTATCAATTCTATTATAGTGCGTAATATAATGCATGACATTAGTTAAATTTAAACATCATTTAAATGTAAATTTTTCAGAAATGTTTGAAATAAACAGGTTATTACATGGTATTTTTAACATTGATATATGTATATGATGAACGTTTATTATGGATATAAAATTAAACGTTTTTAAATATGATAGTATATTGTAGATAATAGTTATTATTATATTGTTATTAAATTAATTGACTTTTTTTATTAACTTTTAACAACTAATTTAGAATTTGTTTCCATATGTATTTGTAATTGTTTAGGTAATAGTTAAAAAAACCCGGAATTTTTCTAAAAAAAAATTTACAGCCTGTATGTGATTTTAAAAACTTTATTTTTATCTTAATAACATGTAAATGTGTCTCTAACAGGTTCCGATACGTTGTAATCAATTTTAAAAGATTTGGTTAGTTTGGGTTAGTAGTCCAATCAACTTTCGGTTAGTTTCACTTATTCTCAACTTGTTTTAATCATTTAAAGTGGTTTCGATATGTTATACTCAATTTTAATAGAATTGGTTAGTTTAGGTTAGTCGTTGATTCAACTTTCGGTTAGTTTCACATAGTTTCAACTTATTTTACTCTTTTGAACTGGTTCCAATACGTTATAATCAATTTTAATAGATTTGGTCAGTCGTAGATTAAACTTTCGGTTAGTTTTACTTATTTTCAACTTATTTTAGTCATTTAAAGTGGTTTTGATATGTTATAATCAATTTTATTAGATTTGGGTAGCTTGGGTTAGTCGTCCAATCAACTTTCGGTTAGTTTCACTTAGTCTCAACTTATTTTAATCATTTGAACCGGTTCCGATACGTTATAATCAATTTTAATAGATTCGGTTAGTTTGGGTTAGTCGTGCAATCAACTCTCGGTTAGTTTCATCCAGTCTCAACTTATTTTAGTCATTTGAACCGGTTCCAATACGCTATAATCAATTTTAATAAATTTGGTTAGTTTGGGTTAGACGTCGATTCAACTTTCGGTTAGTTTTATTATTCTCAACTTATTTTAGTCATTTAACGCTATTCCGATACGTTATAATCAATTTTAATAGATTTAGTTAGTTGGGGTTAGTCGTCCAATCAACTTTCGGTTAGTTTCACTTAGTCTTATTTTATTTTAGTCATTTGAATCTGTTCCGATACATTATAATCAATTTTAATAGATTTGGTTAGTTTGGGTTAGTCGTCGATTCAACTTTCGGTTAATTTCAAATAGTTTCAACTTATTTTAATCATTTGAACCGGTTTCGATACGTTATAATCAATTTTAATAGATTTGGTTAGTTTGGGTTAGTCGTCGATTCAACTATCGGTTAGTTTCACTTAGTCTCAACTTATTTTAATCATTTGAACCGGTTCCGATACGTTATAATCAATTTTAATAGATTTGGTTCGTTTGGATTAGTCGTCTCATCAACTTTCGGTTAGTTTCACTTAGTCTCAACTTATTTTAGTCATGTGAACCGGTTCCGATACGTTATAGTAAGTTTTAATAGATTTGGTTAGTTTGGGCAAAGAATATTCTACTACGATAAGAAAACCCATCACACGTTAAAT
>JAEQML010057009.1:0-32910 GCA_016904865.1 Pissodes strobi
TCTAAAATTCATGAATTTTATTCTGCCGCAATAGTATAAAATAAAATATGTATATAATCACTCAATGTATAGATAATTTTAATTTGCCGAGACAGCTTTACAAATAAAAATATATGGTATGACTTACAGTTCATGAAGTAGGTATTCTTAATCTTAAAATATTCTCCAAATAAATACCAGTATTATTATATGTACAGTCCATGCAACTCCAAACCGCTTCAAATCAGAAACTGACTTATCCAAACTCAGTACGCCACATCCAGCCAATGATAACAACAAGGGCATAACATGCAAATGGTGGTTTAATAACTCTAAGACACGCAAGTAAACCAAAAAACACGCGGTATAGGATATCGCAATTAGGCAAAGCGATATACGTGTGCCAGAGCGGTACCCGTGGAGAGAACCCTAAAAACAATTGTTTGTCTAAGCAAAAAGTAAATATCTTACATTGAAATGATTACTCATAACCTAACTAGTTTTTCATCTTACCTATAGAACTATCTATAGGGCATATAGCCTGGTAATAGCCAGTCGAACAAAACCAACAGTGTCCATTCTAGAGATTTCTCCCAAAACAATAATCGACGATTCCAATGATCAGCAACATGGGAGCAACAGCAATACATAAATTCTTCTAGAACAATTGGAAAATACAATTAATTCCACTGAAAAACTGCATGGAAAAATTTGTGACTTACCACGTGGAGGTCGGATTCCAATAACTCAACAAAAACGAATATAGGTAACCTCCATGGCCCTGGTTCGAGTCAAAAACTTAAACGTAGCAAAAATATCATAAAATAATGACCCCAATTATTAGAACCAGTCCATGAGGATTTACACCTCGGCCTCGACGAAGCCACAACGGGATTTCGACCCGTCACCTAGACGACACGGCGCTAAAAGAAAGAAACTGGAACCTGTTTCGCACTTTGAACCCTAAACATTGCTGCCAACCTAATTTAGTTGAAATAACGAGTCCGAGCGCATCCACATCACTGCTCTAGACCATATTCGTCAAGGTCAAGTAAATACACCTTAAAAGGAATCGTTATTTAAGACGTCGATTCTAGAACATGTCTAATTTTAACTGTCAAAAACATATGGTGAAAGACCGATAGGCATATATATAACAAGAATATATCGCGCGTTACCCCTTTATGCAATGAGTTGGACGTGTAACCGACACAGAGAGATGGATATATTTTCGCCGTATGTATTTCGCATAAGTCTGTCTGGTTAGGAAACCGGTAGATATGCGCAAAATCGGATATAAACACGTTTATTGGCTACAGAGCAAGAGCAAGCATCGTTGTCTATGCTGACGTCGTCGCCGTCGCGGTAATAAAATAAAACCGGCCATGTTGAATATCGACCTGTGATTGCTTGGTTTATATTTTGTTACAAGTTTGTTATTTTGGCGTTATCACAAGAATATTGCTTCCTATTATCATGGCGTTATATTATCGATTATAGAGCATATTATGTCCTCAAAAATGCGTGGAAAGAAGCATTGCTATATTTATATGTAATATTTACTGTATGCAATAATTTTATTACGGGAAATTTTCAAGTATTTAAACTACCCTTATTATGTATTTTAAGTTCGTAATTTCAGTTTTCCTAAAAAAGGAATATTATTGCTAATAAAAGTAATGGAAAATGTAGCTAATCAAATACAATTTAACCGTAAATTTTCGTTTTGACGATAATCAAAAGTGGAATATGTTTTCACGTGCATTCAAAACGCAAAGATTGCCTCCTAATATCTTATTGGCAAGAATTCATGACATGCGCAATTCGAACCGGTTTCCCGAGTAGATCGACTTATGCCTAGTTCATATACATTCGTCCTTTAGTCTTGGCTTCACGTAATTGGCATAATGCGCGATATATTCTTATTACATATATGCCGATAGGTGAATGTCACTTTGACACAAGAAATGAAAACACGAAATCTCTTCGAAAGACAAATAAACCAAAAGGAAACAATAAACCAAAACACAATCAAATAAACGAATTATAAACTACATTAGACGACTTATATGATCTCCAAATCGTTTGAGGTATGTACCGCTAAGAATGGATTTAAAATAATACATACTCTAGGTTACATCTGTATCGAACAAATTGTTAAGTTTTTATTAACTTTTAGATCAAAGAAAAGCTTGTGAGCATTTTTCCGAGTAAATAAAAGAGAGCTCTAGTATTTAAATCCAAAGACAAAAGCCTGACAAATTGGTGCACAATCAGAACCTATAAAAGAAGTTTCCGAGGCCTAGTCGAGTACCTTCGACTCTGCAAGGGACAAAAATCAGCCTTGTTGTTATGGACATCTCATGCATGTGCAGTACATTATAAATGTAAATATAGAAAATAAATTCAATACCTTTCAAGACAAAATAAGGTAATGTACACCATACCTATATTCTATATTGGAATAATCCAAACTAAATTGTGTTTGTCAATAAAAATAAATATAAATCAAGCAAAACAGTAGCATTTGTTCATGCCAAAATTTGAAAATGCTACAAAAGCTTGGTAAACTTAAGCCGGTAACCCAAAATCTATAAGGAGTGTGCCTCCTTCTTTATAAGACTTCTGAAGAAATGGCCTAAAATCATCGTTACATAGTTTCGATAGAGGCATATTTGATGTTGAATACATCTTGTTCTCGTGTGTTTTTGAAAGATGTTTGGAAAGACCGTTGAAGGCGATCATTGAACTTTTTCGCCCGGAATCATTATTTTATCCTTTTTTGCTAGCTGTTTTCACATATTGGTATATTTATATTTTTTATTACAAGATCACATATAATAAAAAATATAAATATACCAATATGTGAAAACAGCTAGCAAAAAAGGATAAAATAATGATTCCGGGCGAAAAAGTTCAATGATCGCCTTCAACGGTCATAATAGACTAGAGAAATAGGAACTTCGGGGTTTAATTTACATTTGCAAATTTTCACGCCTCCCTTCTTTTTATATTTTTAGATAAAATTAGTTTAGCGAAGTATTTCAATGTGCGCAAATTTATCCAAAGAATTCCCTTTTATTTTTAAGTATTGTAAACTAGAAAGCGTAATAACAAAAGAACACTCAGTCTAATGTTTGAACTTGATACTTGACATTGAAGGATCAAATATTATGAGTATTATCTAAACATGTTTTAAAAACAATCAGTCAAATATCAACAAAATTTAGTATAAAAGAACGAGCAAATCAAGTAGACGGCAACTTATCTGCTTGAGTAGTTCCCTTTTAATTAAGGTAAAATGCTCCTCCTGTAAGCTCAAACCCTCCCGATCCTGATTATCTGGTTAAGTAGTTCCGTTTTAATTAAGGCGAAACGCTTTTCTGGTGACCAGGGTCAAACCTCCCGACCTTGACTATCTGGTTAAGTAGTTCCCTTTTAATTAAGGCCAAACGCTTTTCTGGTCAACCTCCCGATCTTGACTTTCTGGTTAAGTAGTTCCCTTTTAATTAAGGCCAAACGCTTCTCTGGGAACCAAGATCAAACCTCCCCTAAAGTTACGTCAGTGTAAAAGTAAAGTAAAACGTAAAGTAAAAAGTAAAGTGAACCATAGATAAAAGTGAAACCTAATTAAAGCATACCAATATAACTGAAACGAATCAAAACGCTCATAACAATTTAAACTAAAACTAAACTCAAGGGAGCCGAATAGGTCAAGTCCGGTCAGTCCTCATCGAATGATCATGCGTTCTACGTTATTCTAGTAAATTGTATTCAAACATAGTCGTCATTCTAAGTGCATTCCTTCCTATATCTGAAGACCAATATACGTACAGTTTGTTTCGAATTAAGCGAGTCGTTATTCCCTCTGATATACAACCCCCAGCTCAAGGAGGAACGCCGCCAGTAATCCCACTCAGTAGCACGCATCTGGGAAGCGCCCAAAATCCTCTTTGACAGTATTTAATAGTCATATGAATAAATTTAGATACAAAATAAACTTAAACTTACACTTTTGCTGTAAATCGAGCAGTAAACTCCATTCGCATCCATATAAATTTCTCTGTATGATTTAATCCAGTTTAAATCATCACTTATCTTAGGCATTTTGACTTCTTGTTTCGGAGATATTTTACCAAAACAAAACACGCCTTAATTGAAAGTAACACTGAACGCATTAAAGTTATTAAAAGCAATTAAAATATTCTTCCGACCTTTACAATTGTGGATATTTTCCCACGTAATTGTTATTTTCCGGCCATTTTTCCTAATTTTTCTATTATCATAGTATAAAGCCATAATATCTTATTAGAATTTAAAGAGAAGCCGCACGTGTTTTCGGTGTTATTAAACATTGGAAACCGAGAAATTCTGGTTGAAAACGAAACTTTATGCGCAACTCAAACTTTTCAATAATACTTAAAAAGCTCTAATTTGCCTAAAAATGCAAGATATGCAAAATGCATACTATCCTAATCCTCGGTATGGCACATTCAGTATATTTAGTTAAAAATAGGAATAATCTAAAGTTTTCTTGAATTAAACAGAAAGATCTAAAAAGAGGTTTTATTTGTCTAGAGTACAACACAGTATTATTATACGCGTTCATAATATTACATACAATTACGTATTATAGAACGTTAAAAAATTGATTTGCAGGAAACTTATTACTTTAGCACCTTTATCTTAAAATTAAAACTTAGTATTGGGTCCGTCGTTAAAAATTTCCTTGGCAAAGCACTTAATAGAGCGGTTGCTTCAATGCCCCAATTTATTTTACATTTTCTTTTGATGTTTTTCGCGCCGAGAGAAAAATAGAGGAAAATAATATGAAAAATAGAAAAATACGAGTCTGCGGTCTGGCTTTTAAAGTGTTGATGTTTTCGCGGACTTTTCTCGATGGCCTTAAGCCATTCAGGCATGGTATAAAGAATATAATGCAGTTGTGTTTTAACTTTGTGGCGTACAAATCCAAGGCAAAAAACGCCATTATACTTTCATAAAATGCCACTCCGCATTTTCTTTAATGGAGTTGAATTTTTCTGCGAAGAATGTCATATCTTGTGAAAGTAAATGTCTGGAAGGGCATCTGTCTGGCATATGTATGATCAGGTTGATGAACAAAACTAGATCTGAAAGGGTAGAAATCTCTATTGAAAATTACTTTTAAATAATTGTATATCTATTGTCAGCTTAAGAAATATCTTACGAAATGATGTAATATAAGCATAACTGCTGAAAGAAGCGTATTTATTATCAATAATCCTAAAATAGGATGGAAATAGAAAAAAAATTCTTTTAAACCGCGGATGGATTTTCTAATTGTCTGTTGTAACGTTGAAAATGTTACTAAATACAGTACTGCGATTTTCTCCTTTGACTGGTCGATTTGTGTTATCGATACTCTCGCTATCTTACTTCTCGCAACTTTAGTCCCAGAATTCGAACCTGCTCGATAGGTACATCCATTTAGTTCACCACTTGACAGAGTGGACCCTTAGGTCTTCTCGTCTGGACGCTCCACGCATTCAGCCAGAGAGAGCGACCAATTTTGCGACTAATATTATCGTGGCTATTTTGACCATCCAGTCTAATTACCATCTGCTTTCAAAGTGAAATTATTCAGCAAATATACTGCCTACTTTACTTACCGGAATCATTGGCCATATCGTTTAATGCCGATATTTGACTAGTGTGGTTACACTTAATATGAAAAAAGGTTTGTTACATGTTAGTCTGTCTGTCTTGAAAAGTGAAAATTATTTATAATTTAATTAGGGATCTTCCGTGGGGCAGTAGACTTTCCGCTACCTCCAGTGAGTCCTTTGTGAAGTAGAATTTCCTCCTTTTGACGCTAACCTAGCTAATCTTGCCGTCTGTTAGCCGTACCGAGGCTTTTTTTTATCAGGGTGATAAAACCCCATAGTAGTAAAGACGTACTTACAAGAAGCGCCAGAGACTAGTAAAATTGATTTAAGTGCTTTAATTACCGCATATTTCTTACCGTGGTAATATATCCTTTTGATTAATGAATTTATTGTTAGGCGACAGTAGGTCGTTTGCTGTTTATAGCATGTATAGGATCGTTATTCCTTCATAGAAATGTCATGGATTCACTGTATAGTTTGAATGCATATAAGTTGAACAACGGACTGAAAATTTTAATATATACCTTAAATATTATGTAATTATCCACCGAAGTGCACATACTATTAACTAAGGATTGATATATTTGAAAGAAAAGAAACACACAGCAAGAGAATTACTTTCTCGACATACACCGAAATTCTCACTTTTCTAAGCCCTACAAGAATAACCATTTTTGTGGACTGTCAATATACCTTCGCGGAAAATCAATCGAATTATTAAAAAAATTAATGTGTCATTTTTTTTACTTTATTTTTCTATTGACGCCCATAGAAGGTCACAAATTTAATCCACAATTTGAAAGGAAGTGATGCACGCTATAACCTAACTATACTACGTGACATCTCATCTCAACCGAGCAAACTCAGTTATGCAGGTAAATCACTGGGAAATCGTGCAAAGATACACAAAATCCGCATTGCAATAAAATCTGTTTACCTATCCCTAAACTTATCCAACTACTATTTCCAATCTGAAGTTCTTTCTCCAGTCACTTTAAAATATATTCCCGACATGTCCCAAATTGAATTGAAGTAAGCTGATTCTATTTATCAAAAAGTTCTTTCACGGACAGTTCTTAAGAAGAGTTGGAATGTTGGAAATATTTAACCGATAAAATGCATACAATGCATCGAAATAAAACTTCATGCACCTCGGAATGTATTTTTTAGGTTTAAAAGTTTTATAATTTACTTAGACAAGTTTTACAATATAAACAGATAAATATGCCGCCTACATAGATCGCTTCAGAAAAATAGTTCCATGATATTAATGAGTTCGGAAGAGATATTGAATATGCATATAATATGCATCATCACCTTGTTTATTTTGCTATCGCTACAGCTTTTATAATACTGATATCCTGCCTGAAACTACCTGTGTGGCAAAAATAGGATTCGGAATAAATGAGCTTACTTGTTTTTGTGAACAATCGATCATCTTGTCCTTTTCGAAGACAATGCAAATGGAGGAATGCATGAGAATCTCCATACTGAAAATTACTTCATCTATTCCCAGGCCCTTCTGGAAGCCGAACCAAGTTTCAACAATCTGCTTGATCTTCAATTTTTCGTCAGGTATGAATGGAGCCAATTGCCAAGGATTACTCCAGTATTATAAATCGATTTAAGGGTTTATGTGGAGTTTCACTAGGATTTCATCATAATACACAGCTTTGTTACTACGTGTTCTTTAGATTGCTGTTGGCATATTCTCAGTAGGTGTTGGCAGACCTGTGTATTCCCATTGGTTCCCACATAAGGACCAAATCATAAATTGGCTCTACTTGACACTGCTGCTATTATTAGGTAAAAACTGGTAATCTACACCAAAAAACTTACTATAAAGTTTAAACTGTTACTAGGTTAAAAGAATTAGTGGAATTTAGGTAACACCTACCTGGTATGGTGCCATTACTTTGCAATAAGTTTCAAGATTGCTGCAACCATAGCGCGTCAACATCTAGCTAATTTTGTAAAACCAGCGATTAACGAGCGATCAGTTCCACCATTAGATTTTATCTAATATTTTTCTGATTTTTGTATTATATTTCATTTGCGCCTCGTATTTTGATGTTCGGAAAGCTAAGTCTTCATCCAAAAATCCATGTCAACTTCTCATATGAGTTGTAATAAGTCAGCGCCTCTTTCCAGATAGTTACCTTTAATCCGTTGACCAGCTTGCAAAATTTCATCCATATAAAAAATATTTTTGTATTTGCTGCGATATTTTCGGATTGATCTCAAGTATTCTCGTCTCCAACAAATAATCTCTGACCTATCAATAACAAAATATTTTCTATTCTGTTTTTCCCAGTGAAAGTCCATGTCATGAAGAATTTTCTACATATTATTTCTTAATAGCTGGGGCAAGTTCGCGTCATCCTTAGTGGCTCATAAAATTTTGTCCAGGGTTGGTATTTTCTTAGCGAGGTAAAAGCATGCACTTTTCTTATATCATTTTGAACATAGTCCTTAATTTCCGATTGGTTGATTCCCTGGGAGTGGCTTGGATCCATTGAGGTTCTAACATTTTCTTTCTTGCAAAAATCTATAAATAGTCGCTTCTGCAACTCCTAACTTAGTGACGCAGGTCGTAATTATACTGTGAACATGACTTGCAGGCTGCTGGTATACGGCGTCATGGACGTTCGGCATGACATAGTCCACAGAGAGCTGTTCAGAGCGCCATTCTTCTAATTTAATATCAATGCTCTTTTGTCGGTTTTTTTATAGAGACTATCCTATTGACAGTTTTTCTCTATTTTTGTGTTTGCCATGGCACATGGTAGGGTACAGCAATATTTATTAGCCATTTTGATGGGTATGGAGGAAAAAGATAGCCTGCAACAAGTTGAAACCAATCAACAGAGAACAGATTCTCCAGAAACCACTTTCTCACATGGCGAAGCAGAAGAATAGATTATACAAAGTTCCATATCTTCACAATTAAGTCTGGATAATGCCTTTGAAAATTTGAGAAGTATTGACAGGCATGGTTTCTGTTATATTGGCAAATATGGTTAGTGCACAAAGATAGAAATGTTTTGAATTATGGAAGTTTCAGGAGGTCAAAGTACAATTTCGTTTTGAGAAAGTCTTGTCATTAACGCTACCTTATTTAATATTTTTGCACCTGAATGGTTTTGTGGTTAATCAATTGTATGTAGTGAATACCTTGTATAAGTGTAGTGTATTCCTAATCTTACGCGTTTTATATATATTCTTGGAAAACCAGACCTCCTAGATGGTTTGTTTTGCTCTTTTTTGTGTATGTTAGCAGTTGGAGGTGCTTTCGTTTTTCCTTCAATTTATTTAGATTTTCGATATTTCTGAAAGGTTATTTGGAATTTTAAAGTGTAAAAAGAAATGAAAAGAAAACCAAAAGTGGGATGTGTCATTTTAGAACAATTAACATTACCAAGGTCTTAATTGTTACTGCCTAGCGTCAGTTGTGACCAAATACCATCACAAATACCTTATTATTTCGATTTTTGTAGATTTTCTTTAGTATGACATTCATTTCCATTAATTTTCTTTATCTCTGACATTTTAGAATCAAGTTAATTGACGTTTTGATTACATATTTTGCCTTACGCGTGTCGTCGTAGTAAGCCGCGTAGTACTGCGTATTGATCAACTTGGAATAGGTATTGCGATCAGTATGTTATCGATATTGTAGCGTTCTAAATGCTACCAAATCCAGATATATCGCGTCTTGGCTTTCACTGGTAGGCTTATATGGCTAACATTCTCTTTATCTTACATTAGAACTTAACATACCTAGTATAAACTCCGAATTTATATCTTAAAATTAAAACATTAACTATTTTTTAATTTGGAATATTGGAACCTACTCAACCGGTATCGACGAATTGTTCATGTCGTTCCTCATTTTCGAACGTTCACTTGACGGATGTCGAAGATATTTTTTTGACATTTGACGTGGTCTTTGCCTTCCGAGCGATGAGCGCGTAGGTAGAGAAAATACAAGTTTTCGAAGTCGAAATATTATCGTTCTAATTTTCAACCATCAAGTTTATTATCCTTATTAAATTATCATGAAGTTAATTGGCAAGCACTTCCCCATTAATATTTTCTAGTATCATCGGCAATATCGTCTCGTAAATGTATTTTATGTAAAGTGAGGTTACCCTTTTCAAAAGTGTATGATATATTTCTGTTTCCATACTAGATAGTTACAATTATTTATAATTTAACTAGGGTCCTTCCTCCGCCCACTCTTTCGCTAGTCTAGATAGTTTTCCCAGGTCTATTCCTGCCAGTTTGAGGCCCCTTTGACAAAGTGATGCCGACCCACATGGCATGACATGCAGCTTCACAGGAAGCTGTAAAGCTCTAATTGAGGCCAGCTAAGTAGCCGTATGACACTGCTAGTGAATTCCACTTCCGTGTGAACGTATGATAATGACATACAATTAAGCCATTATAATTCCTTACTTTATCCTTTTTGAAACTACGGTTTAACGATTTCTAATCGTTTACTATCTTTTATCGTATCTAATACAGTTTTTTAAACGTTATTTGATAAATTAATAGCTACTATCTTCAACCTTTTACGATATCATCTTGGTTAGCAAATGCCTTGCTATTATCACTGTAATTATCTGATTTCCTCTTTGTTTGAAGTACAAATACTTAAATGCTACGCCCCGCCCCTACTGTGGGTCATAAAATTACTTATCTTATTTTTATCGAACTTACTTACCGTTAAACGAGTTTAAATCGTATATCAACTTTTATCGTAACTATTACCGTTGCTTACCATCATTTGATTAATTAATACCGACTTCTTTCATTACCCTATATTATGGTATGGTATTATTTTGGTTAGCAAATATTTTGCTATCACTATAGTGATTTCCTGATATACTTTTTGTGTAGCGTATACTTGCTTATTTTCTATGCTTTGCTGTAAGCCTTATGGCAGTAAACCATCTTACATAACTGCCACTTTAGGTTTTGTCCATATGCAAGTTATTGAATTGAACTCACTTCGATTTCGTTTGTAAATATTCATTGCTCATTATTCTCTTCACAGGTTAATTTATTTATTTTAATATATTTGTTTTACTGTATATTTATTTACTGATATTATCGCTGCCATGGAGTTAAATTATAATTGTCTTCTTTTTATTTAACAGATTATTCATTATTTAACGTGTTTTATTTAAGGCGTTCTGTGATTATCTATTATTTAGTCAGAACTTTCTACTAAACCGGAGTTTTATCCATAATACCGAAACAGAATTATTACACTTGACGCGCGTTTTGCTTACCATGTTAAAACTAAATTTAAAATCTATCTACCTAACTCACTTTTATACTAAATGTTTGCTTAATCAAGCGGAAGCAAAGGAACCAATCCTGGAATCCCACTAGTAACGCTCGATCAACCAATACAATGAACTATGCGGAATAGGCCCTCTATCTCTATTTATTTAAACTAGTCTTACATTTAATAATTTCCATACTTTCAAATGCGTCTAATAATCTCCTATCAGTTATATTATGAATTAATTTTAAATATTTAATTGTTATTATATGATTATTCTCAAAAGCATGCTCGGCAACACTTGATTTTTCTGTTCTACCATACTTTAAATGAACTATGTGTTCCTTGAATCTCATTTGTATTGATCTTCTAGTTTGCCCAAGATCTATACAAATGAGATTCAAGGAACACCTAGTTCATTTAACGTATGGTAGAACAGAGGAATCAAGTGTTGCCGAGCATGCTTTTGAGAATAATCATAGAATAACAATTAAAAATTTAAAACTAATTCATAATATAACTGATAGAAGATTATTAGACGCATATGGAAGTATGGAAATTATAAAATGTAAGAATAATTTAAATAGAGATAGAGGGCCTATTACGTATAGTCCATTGTACTGGTTGATCGAGCGTAACTAGTGGGATTCTAGGATTGGTTTCTTTGGTTCCGCTTGATTAAGCAAACATTTAGTATAAAAGAGAGTTAGGTAGATTTTAAATTTAGTTTTAATCATCTCCTGATATTGCTAACATGGTTAGCGAAACGCGCGTCGAGTGCAATAATTCTGTTTCGGTATTGTGGATAAAACTCCGGTTTAGTGCATTTTGCCGAAGGTTCCAAACCCCAACATAGTCAGGACTTAAAAAAAAATCAGATTTTAGTTGGGAATATTATAAAAATAGGAACTATGCAGTATTAATGATCTAGAACTTAAGATTAAGGGTTAATGATCTTATAATTTGGGTAATAATTATTTAAGAGAATCTCATAATTATTTTATTTTATTATTATACGGGGTAACCCCATTAAATAAAATTGTACAATCATCAAATTAACAGAGTTAGGCTAACAACTGCTAAGCTCCAGTCCGCCAAGATACAGCTAGTTAAAAGTCCAATAATAAGTCCTCTAATCTAAGCAAAGAAAAATAAAATAAGACCACTGGTTCGCTAACCACTAAAACTACAGACAGTCACAAAATGAATACAAAATTGAATATTGATTAAGTATTCAGTAATTTACAGCAACTAAACCGTTAACCATGACCTTGGATTGAAAATCCCTATCACAAACTAATAAATTTAAACAATATTTTAGCAACTTTAAGTACTATCAGGAGTAAAAGGTTAGAGTACATGCCTATCATAATAGGACGCACTTACTTAGTCTAGTATAATATTTAATATTGCCAGTACCACTCAGAATTTATACCATTAAGGTACGTGTATCACATTTTTGTACTTTTTCTTAATTTAGACAATTCCATGTTAAAAATATCGATATTATGAGTATTTAGTAAGGACAGATATCTATTAATTGGACTGTTAGCGCCATACGTTGTTCTATGGAAAGGAATGTTGAAAGTAGGTTGGTTTCTCAAATTATGATAATATGGCACATTTAGGGTTATCCGGCTTAAAAGTGTTGGACAATCAATAATACCATTTATAATTTTAAACATAAATGTTACGCCAAGCATGTTCCTTCTTTCACTAAGAGGGGGCAAATTTATTCGTTTTTCTATGGCGCTATAGTCATGTTGTATAATCCATATATTATTTCTAAATGCACACGCCTGCAAAAACCTGTGTTGAACCTTTTCTAAGGAATCTGAGTGAATTAGAAACAACAACTGAGCAATATTCAAGCGGTGATCTTACTAAAGAACAATATAACATTCTGGTGGTTACATTGGAGAAATATTTGGAATTTCTCAAAAAAGGCCTAGCATTTTTGACCCTTTAATAGATATAGCATTAATATGTTCGACAAATGAAAGTTTTCCGTCAAAGATGACACCTAGATCTCTAATTGATGATTTGTATTCAAGTGGATGGTCATTAATGAAGTAATTTGTTCTAATCCTTTCAGGCTTGCGAGTGAAGCTTATATAACAACATTTATTTACGTTTAAGTTCAGTCTATTTTCCTGGCACCATTCTGCCAAGCGATTTAAATCTTCCTGTGGAAGTTCTTGATCTAAAACACCCTCAACTATTCTCCAAAACTTAAGATCATCGGCAAACATGCCGCATCGGCTATGCAAAAAACAGTTGACAATATCATTAACAAAAATATTGAACAACAATGGTGAACTATGCCCCCCTTGGGGAACGCCGGATGTAACAACAATTATGTCTGAGTAATAGCAACCTATTTTAACTCTTTGGGGTCTTTCTGTCAGTGAGCTCTCCCACCATAAAATTCCTATAGAGATCGTTGCTGTTATATCGTATGGTGCGTGTTTATCAATAGTTTTCTACGTGAAGTTCTTGGTTTATTTGGGAAAAAATTTGTGAGTTTGGTCTGATTCTGAAGGTAAAGTGCTACACTATAATCTCATTTAAAAACTGTACGCATGTTCATTCTCAATCAGTTAAAAATTTGGAAAAACCTCTGTCAGCGTAGACTTCCATAAGGGTCAAAATCGCTTGACGTTGCAGAAGATAATCCGCACCAAAGCCCAGGTCGTATTATGAATGCTTCTGGAACTGACCAACTGCCTGCTGACTGGTACGGAAGCATTATCGGAGCTATATCAAGTTCCGCGAAGGTCACGCAAGATTCAATTAAAGAAGAAATTCAAGTAAAACATGATGAACTTCTTAGCAAATTAAATAACCATGACAGTCGTATTAGCCGCCTAGAGCAAAATCAGGAAAAAACTGAATCAAAACAAGACGATTTTGAGCGCATGTTTAGAAAGAACAACATTCTTATATTTGGAACAGAATCCCCTAACGAACCTGATGCTCTTCTAAATTTTATTCTAGATCTATTCTGCAAAAGAATTAATGTAACCGTACATGAATCGGACATCAATAATCTGTACAAGATTAAGAGCTCTAACAATTCCGATAGACCACATCCAATCAAAATTGAATTTTTAACATACCTAAAAAAGCGGCAAGTCCTTAAGAATACTTTCAAACTTAAAAACTCGAAAATATTTATTGCAGAGGACTTATGTTTTAAAGATCGCCAAGAGCGGAAGATACTTGTGGAACATTTGAAACTTGCGCAGAGCCAAAATGTACCAGCCAAAATAAGGGGTCTAAAGATACTAATCAACGGGGAATTTTATACTGCTGCCCAACTTGCAACTCCTCAATTTAATAGCGCCGACAAACCCAATAGTGCCCCGCCTACTCCAACTGGAAGAAGTACTGTTTTTGAGGTCCCTGGAACTCCCCAACTAACTGGTGAAACCACGGCTCACATGCAGGAAGACTATACAAACGTCAACTCAAAAAGAAAGGAAGACTGTGTTTCCGGTAATTCCCCATATCTGGCTAAGAAACCAAAACTAAACGTTAATCTGCAATCGCGAACTTTAAGTACCGCCAAATAATTTGGTGCGGACTATTTATATCCTGAGCAGATTTATACTCATTTTACAAATACCTTTTACATTGTCACTTATGTTTGAATATTGTTTGTCATTTTACACTTTTTATAACTGTGGGAATACCCTTTATCAGATTTACGTTTAAATAAAATAATTGTATTTAGGTAGTGTATTTGTGTTGAATGTCACTTTATATTTCTCATATTAATGTTAGATCTTTACTGGCGAACTTTGCAAATTTGGTTGATCATGTTTGTGAGTGCGATTATGACGTGGTAGGCGTATCGGAAACATGGTTGCATGCGGGTGTGGACGAGGGACTAGCTCAAATTAACAACTATAGTTTTATAGGAGCCGATCGTGTGGGAGGGAGAGGTGGGGGTGTTGTTTTTTTTTTTTGTAAAATCCGGCCTTCACTTTGAATTAATAACTTCTGTGTGTCTGGAATACGTTGAATATATATGGATTAAGCTTTATGTGCGAACTAAAGTAATTATTCTTGGAACGATTTACCGCCCTCCAAAAGGAGATCTGAACTTGTTCTTGGGTATTATCGAGGATATTTTATCAAATCTCTATGCCGAATATGACGACATAATATGTCTTGGAGATTTTAATATTAACGTATTAAATATATCAAATTCAGTTACAGCGTTAGAGTCCGTAATGGACACTTTTGGACTTTGTCAACTCATGACAGAACCCACTCGCATTTCATCCTACTCAGCCACCTTTATAGACCTGATTTTCTCGAATATGAAAAACGTGAGTGAGGCAGGCGTTCATAATATCAAAATATCCGACCATTGCCCTGTGTATTTGAAAATAAAATGTAATTTTGATAAAAATCCGCCTGTGAACTTTTCATTTCGACCACTAAAAAAAATTAATTTTGTTAGTTTTCAACGAGATTTGGAAGCTTGGCCTTGGCATAACATATATCGAATTTGCGATATAGATAAAAAGTTAACTTTTTCTGTAAAAGTTTATTAACTATCTTTGATGTTCATGCTCCAATCAAAACATTTAAAAGGAATGGAAATTATAAATACTCACCATGGATAACTGATAATATAAAATTATTGCAAAAGCTACGAAAAAAAGCACTTAAGCAATTTAAACTTACAAAAAATCCGGATCATTATGCATATTACAAACAATTGCGCAACTATACAACCTTTGCAGTGCGAAGTGAGAAAAAAGCCTACTTAAAACATAAATTTTCAAACAGTAGCGTTAAAGAAAAATGGAGTGAACTTAAAAAGTTAAATATAAGAAAAAATAATATTAATACTATTCCCCAACACTTGTCTGATGTTAACGATATAAGTAATTTTTTTGTAACAGCAGCAACTAATATAAATCCGCCAAAACAAGAACTTTTAGACTTTTACAAGAATAATGCTAAACATAATTTTCTCCATAAGTTTGAGCTGAGTGAGGTTACTGAAGATGTAATATTTAATATCATTCGCTCTATTAAGTCTAACGCGTCTGGATCAGACAGGATAAATATAGATTTGATACAATTGTGTTCTCCATTTATTGTTCCATTTCTAACGCACATTATAAACGAATGTATTTCACGGTCCTATTTTCCACTTGCCTGGAACCATGCTTTAATCCGGCCTCTGCCAAAAGTACAACAACCTAAAGATTTTAAAGATCTGCGTTCAATAAGTATCCTACCTACGTTTTCAAAAATTCTTGAAAAAGTTGTTGATTCACAAGCTCGTGTATTTGTTGATACCTACAATATTCTTCCAGCAAAACAGTCGGGATTCCGTAAAGGCTATAGTTGCGCATCAGCTATGGCAGACGTCACTGATGATCTGTTTACAGCTTGGGATCAGAATAAGATAAGTGCGTTGATTCTACTGGATTATACAAAGGCTTTTGATCTACTAAATCATGACATACTGCTATCAATACTAAATTACATTGGATTCTCTGACAGAACTATTAATTTCTTTAAATCATTTTTGGATAATCGTAAACAGCAAGTGGTTTGGGAGACTCTACCTCAAATGTTGAAAATGTAAATGTAGGTGTACCACAGGGGAGTATTCTAGGACCATTGTTGTTTACAATATATACATGTCAATTCAATGAAAAGTTAAGCTTTTGTGAATATCATTTGTACGCGGATGACACGCAACTCTACTGTTCATTCCATCCGGACAACTTAAATGTGTCAAATGAACATATAAATACTGATCTTAAAAACTTAATAACGACCTCATTTGATCATCATTTAACAATAAATCCCCTAAAGTCTTCCGTGACGGTTTTTGGTGGCGAACCACATAAGTCGATTGCCAGCAGAACACTGAGTTTAATGGTTGATAATGTGCCAATTAAAGTTACAAAATCTTCAAAGTCACTAGGTATTTATGTCGACTCTGACCTTCGGTTTCATGAACATGTAACCAGTAAACTAAAAAAATCATACGGAGCTCTAAAGTTGATATATGATCAGAGGCACTTTTTAACCCAAGAAATCAAAAAAGTTCTTTGCGATTCATTAGTCCTATCCCTCTTTAATCATTGCGATGTTGTGTATGGGCCGTGTTTGGATCAAAATGATGCACGAAGAATACAAAAGGTGCAAAATTCGTGCCTTCGACTGATATTTGGTATTCGCAGAAGAAACCGTATTTCGCATAAATTAAAGGATATTGGGTGGTTAAACATGTTTAACCGTCGAAAATTGCACTACGCCTGCTTCTGTTATAAGGTTATAAAAACTAAAAAACCAAAATATTTGTTTCAGAAAATTAATTTTAGGTCAGATAGCCACCAGGTAAATCTCCGTAACATGAGCTCTCTTACAGTTCCACGGCACAGGAAAGAGTTGTTCAAAAGGTCTTTTTCCTACAATGTGGCCTCTTGCTTAAATTCATTACGGATAACGACTTTTACACAATCATGTGCCGCCTTTAAAAACCGAATTAAACATTTGCTGTTCGCCAGTCAGTGATCATAATAATTGAGTAACTAAATCTTTCTCTTTCCTCTTGTTTTTCCTGTCTCTTTATCTCTATTTTCCTCTTTTCTTGTATTTATTTCTTTAGTTATTTATAATTTGTAAGTGTTAAAATATTAATTTTATAATATTTTCGGTAGCTGTTAATTATACTAGGTATATGTGATAATTTAATTTAATACATTGGTACTAGGCCTAAACAGTGTTCGGGTTAACCGAATGTCTGCAATGACATGGCCTTATATTTTCCATTATGTTAAGTTTTTATGTTTTATGTTCTTTTGTAAAAAAAATATTGTATATGGAAAATAATAAATTTATATTATTATTATTATTATTATTATAATACAAAATCCCGATAAAAGCCCATCCCAAGTAGCTTTCCAAGGAGAATCTTGTGATCGACTCGATCAAGGGCCTTAGCAAAGTCTGTGTAGATAGAATCCGTTTGTTTTTTGTTCTCCATATTTTCAAGAATGTCAAGCTGGTAGGATGTTAGGTTTGTCACAATCGATTTGTTTCTCGAGAAACCATGTTGCTCCTGACAAATAAGGCCTTTGCATTGCCATGTAATCTGCCTGGTAACAAGACAGTCGAGCAACTTTGGGATAGAGGATTGTAAACATATGCTGCGGTAGTTTTCAACATTATTCTTGTTGCCGTTTTTGATGGTAGGAACAATAATACTCTCTTTCCATTTGCTTGGAAAGACCGATGATCTCAAGGAACCATTGAAAAGTAGATAAAGAGGTAACACAATGGTGCAAACACACTTTTTTAGTAAAAAATTTGGAACGCCGCACAGTAGATCGAAGTATAGGAAAACGCGGACATTCGCAATAATTTTTTGGTCTTATTATTTTGAATTAGTTATTTTTGTTTGATAACAGTATAAGATGCTTTTTTCCAATTTTGATTAAAAAATTGACGTAATACAGAGTACAGGGTGATTAAGATTCATAAAGATTAGAGGTTTACCGTAACGATTTAAAAATCGTAAGGTATAGCAAATATGTAGTTTAAATGTGACAAATTTGCCCAATTTAAAGCTTACTTAAATAAAACACTAAAAATATTCTTAGGCCTTCCGAATACATCCGCATAAGAAAAGATATTTAACATTTTAGTTTTTAATTTTTTCAGGCTTTATATCAAAAGCTTATAAAAAACGAGAAATGCTTTTGTGTAGCAGTTTTTCACCCCTAAAAGGCAGTGCTGTCAGAACTCCAATTCAACGTTTCGGTTCCTCTCAACCATCATCAACTGTGTTTTTCCTTATGGCCGCAGTATTAGATTCTAACATTGTTGAAATGATCGTTTATTTCCTATTCAGTAATATGCAACTCGGTATGTTTATTTAAAATCAAAGATTTCTTATAAGACTCAATTTCATAAGGACCTCTTATGAAAAATACGAAAATTTACTTAAAAATTACTTAAAATTAATTAAGGAAAGAGCCTCTTCTGTCATGATAGTTGTTTTTTTGTTCTCAGATTTTAATCTTATGGTAAGTAGATATGAATGGATCTGATGAGAGAATTAGATTATGTAAAATATCTTATTGTTAGGTACTTCAGGTTTAACCAACACTTCCATTAAAACCGAATGAAATTGATGTCAAATGATTGAAAGTTGAAAATGAAGATGGGAGCCTTAAAGCCGTTTTGCGCTAGTTTAAAGTTTTCGAGATATTTCGCTTGAAAATCCGAAAATTGTCAATTTTCAAAGGTCGATATCTCAAAAACAAATGAAGAAGATTTTTTGTTTAAAATTTTGCGTAGAATCGAAAAATGCATAAATCTACATGTTGTCCCATTGAAAATGTCAAAGTTGATATCGGTACCATCATATTGGGACACCCTGTATAACTGAAAATACCTTTAAAATATATACCCCGTATCTCGTAACTTTTATTTGTACTATTTTTTTTTGTATCTGTAAATTAGAAACGTTCCTTACTCCACACAATCTTTGACTTCAGCTGTCTTATGCACCTAATGCGTAATATGCGATAATTTCGCGGGGTCGCAAGTGGTCGCAGCCAATCTTTGTGGGCATTATTTAGGTAAGGTTTGATCATACCAAAACGCCTAATTTTAGCTTAGCCAATTGAAGCCATTTTTTTAAAACCCAAAAAAACTTAATAATTCAGAAACGAAATCACTGATAAGAGAAATCTCGTACCACAGATAAAAGAGATAGTATAAAAACAATATTTATACACTAAAGGATTCGCAGATATATTAGTTTCAATATGCCGCAAAGTGTAAATTGTGAGTTTTGTAAAACACCTTTTTTTGGGGAACCGAAAAATAGTAAATATTTTGTCATATTTAACCAATATACCTTTACCATTGAAATCACATACTTTTTTCCACGATGTAGGTAGCCACAACCATATTAAGGTATTTTCTAAAAACAGCAATATGTTAACAATATAAAAATATAAAATAGGTCGGAGAAAATCATAATTTTCAAAAATCGCCAATGTCCACCTATTTACATTGCTTCGTTCTACTGTGCGCCGTCTGGCCCTGCTATTATTTTATTTGGTATATTTGAGATTTCGTTATAAATGTCACTTTTTGACATTAAGGTGCAATGTATATTATTACTCAGGTTTATATTTCTACCCTCATTATCAGAAGGATCAGTTGAGTCTAGATTAGGAATGTAAACAATCTGGAAAAGTCTCTAAATAGGTTTGCTATATCTTGTCCGCTTGTGGCATCGCTGTTGCCATAAAATAATGATCCTGACAAATTGTGATCAGAACGTTTATCATTTATATACTTCCAGAAGGATCGAGGATCCTCTACCAATTTGGTATTAATATTGCTAATATAATTATGGAAACAGATTTTTGACAGGCGCTTGCATTCAGAACGCAACTGAGTAAATCTTAAATAACTAATATTAGAACCTTATTTTTTATATACAACGTTTTTTTTCCAACGTCAACCTATGCAACTCAGCCGAGAACCATTTAGGAATAGTATATTATGATATAAGTGTATAAGAGGGCCTTTAAAGCACGCGCGACATATTTCAAAACACGACGCGAAGCGGAGTGTTTTGTAAGTCGCAAGGGCTTTAAAGGCCTCTTATACACGTATATCATACGCTATTTTTTATTACGAATGCTTCATAATCTCAAAAATATTTTAAATATTAAATTTAAGGGATATATTGACGAATATGTTAATTTGTCACATTTGACATGATCAAATGTTTCTATAGCAACCTTTAAAAAAGTAGGTGCACCATAAACATCATTTTATGCACGCTACAGCGTGCGATAATCGTTGATTATGATGCATGCGTAATAAAGTAGATATGCGATACTTTTTTAGTGGGATAAAGTAAGCAATACCAGTTACCAGTATTTCGTAAAATAAACATTGACATCCTTATTTTGTAAACATTCGACCCAGTCAATGAATGCTAAGTAATTATTCAATTCATTGTAGTTACCATTCCTAAAATCATAGTAGAACTCGTTGTATACCAGTTTGTTAGATCTGGTCTTCATAGAGGGTGCTATGGAAAATTCGTATCCAATATGGTGTAAACTAAAATTAACAAGAGGATCACTAGCCGTACTCACATCACAGTCCCTAACATTGGAAAAAAGCAGGTCCAAAAAAACATTTCTATTATTGGGTATATTATTATGCTGAAAAAGTTTGTGGTAACCGAATGATAAAGCCACCTCTACAGCTGGATCAGCCCCCGGACACTGCACTATAGTTCCATACTCGTCGTTCGACCATGTTGCGTTTGGCAGGTTGTAGTCCCCCATCAAATATATATTCAGCGCTGTGTATTGTTCTATCACACTATCTACAGTTTCGCAGTGCAACATATAAGTATCGCGAGATTACTGAGGAGGAATGTAAACACCACCAATTACAAACTTGGAGGTATTAAATTGGCACAAAACATATAGTTGTTCGATCCTATCTTCTCTTATATTTATGTATTAAATGCGATATCCTAATCTCAATTAGGTTTGAGACCTAATTAATTTCCTTTGTGCACGTTATGTCCGAGAATATATTTAATATTTAAATAAATAGCCTAATTAGAATCTTTGATATTTATTTTGGTATGCTGAAGATCAAGTTGAGTTTATGCAATTTCTTTTAAGGTTTATCGATATTCTTAGATAGGGTATTTTTCTACATTTTCTTATCCTAATTTTAATGCTTAAAAACCATTGATATATTCATATTAGAAAATTTAGTGGCGCTTTCGCGCCATACTTATAAATATTAACACCACTGAGTGAACTAGGCATATGAACATATTGTTGAGCAATGAACTAATCGCCTGACAATATATGATTTATGACTATTTGATTATGAGATTACGGGGGCATTATAATGCTATCTGTTGATATCGCAGTACAACGTGGGTGGATGAGAACAAGTCACAAAACATGAGTGGTTTGAGATCTCATTTGATGTCATTACTCTGTGGAACAGAACCTCCGAAAAACATGGACAGGATTTTTAGAATGTGCCTACCGCGAGTTGCGTAGAGCCTTGATAGTCATGTGACATGAAAGATATGGTTTATAGAGATTGGCTGGTTGATCTTTGGAATTAAATTTTCATGGAGTTTGCGCATAGTCTTCCCTTCATTCTCTCAATCATAAGCCGGCCCTATTGAGAGGCAGTAAGGCTGTGTACGTTTCCTTCCGGAAGTTGCCCGGAGAGCTGCCCACAATTTCCCATAGATCAGATCGGTATATCAAACTATGAGAGATTTTGTTTTTTTAATATATTTGAATTGCTCTTTAATTTATATTTATCTTTTTCAATTATAATTTCACCTTAAGTGAAAGACCACAAATCCACACCATTTGTTTGCCTTTTTTTAATTGATACCTTAATATTCGCTTACTTTCGTTTAACTAATTACTTACTATTTCATTTTTTTAGTTCTGGTTATCTGTTAGCCGATGTATTTGTTGTATAACTGCAGGCAATTTTGTTTTTATGTAATCAAACAGTTCAATATTTACTGTTCATATTAATGTATTTTACTTATATAACAAGTATTTATTAATAACTATACCCATTGCATAAAGGGTGAAGCATCGTATTTATTACGTTTGATTATCGTTGTTGTCTTTATTATTTATTCTCTTTTATAGAGGCTATGTTTGGCATTCAGCCGACAAGTTTTCCCACTTTAATTGAGTAGTTACTTAAACTTTTTTTTTAACTTTACCTTTTAGCGACTCGTTTCAAATTTTATTTTAATTTAATTGACCTGAATTTTATAATATTAATGTTTAATGGGGAAATTTAGCAAGTATAATTTATTCGAATTAATTTGGCTCAATAATGGAATCATTTTGAACTTTTTCTTGTTTTGAATTGATTCAACTTCTGGTTTTAGAATAAATCTTAAGCCAAAATGAGTTACAAATTATAACTTGGGAATTCTCTGACTTGAACAGTGTACAAGTCGGTGGTGCCTTTTAAATAAACTTAAAAAGGTTAATTTTTCACAAAATTAAAACTTTGCGAAAATTGTAGCAAAAATTGCTATTGGCGATCTATTGATGACCATTTTTTATACAGCAAAATACTATGAATGCGATTCCTATTATTTTTGTTCTTGCCATCAAAGGCTGGTCTCCTAAAAACGCCCATGGCGAATTTACCGTTATATCGAAGTGGGTAAAAAATAATTTTATATACACAACCACATTCAAAACCGGCGAAGCTCAAAAGAAAGTAATTAATGGAGAACCTCCCTGGCCTAATTCAAAACATCAAAAACGAGAGATCCCATTAAAACATCTCTGAAATTCCGAAGGGGAAATTACAATCCAATATCTTGTTTGTACTCTTTTTGTTCCAAGTACGTTTTCTTATTATAAACATCCAGCGCCCATCTTTGTGTAGGAAATTGGCTTTATATCTTGGAGACTTGATACAATGCCTTAAAATAGCATTTTTGCCGAAATTACATTTTCTTAGTCGAGGGACTGAAAATTGTTTCAGATTTAGTTGAAATTTAGAGCACAGGTATCTAGTATCGATGATCCTATGCAAAATCATGCTACATTGGTATTAAAGTAAAAAATCAATAAACGTTCTCTTAATTGCAGAAACACTGCTGGAATACCATGGATTCTGATATGAGGGGTGTTCTACTTAATATAGTGTGGTACTTTACCAAATATAATTCTCACTGACTAACTTACAAAAACACATAAAAATATCTAATGAGCGTAAACTATAAAATATAGGAATATAGGGTTTACACATTTCTGCTATTAAAATAAATTCCTTTGCAAGTAGGAGCTGCCCAAAATATTGAGTTCCGTGTTTATAACATAAGCTAAAGTAAAATCATCAACTGACGGAATGTTATGATATTTATACGGTACTTATAGCTTTGCACGCTAAGATTACATATTCAACTAATTCGACAAAAAAATGATCCCCTTTTATGAAGCTCTCTTTCTAAAGAAGAAATGTTTATTAGAAATATATTTTCGCATTTATTAATATATATTAATTTTATTTTAAACAAAGCTTTGATTCAAGATGGCGGCCACAACAACATCTTCGCCAAAACTCCCTGTAAAGAACGTTTGTAGAGGGTGTTCTAGAGCTCTTCAAGCTAAAATAATAAAGTGTATAAAATGTGGTGCGTATTACCATGGTGCGTGTGCAGTAAGAGCCAAAGGGCTGAAAGCCGTTGGATACAACGAATTATTGTGTCCAGCGTGTTCGCGATTGTGCAAAGATGGGACCGATGTTTCGACGTCAACGGATTTTTCCATCAAGAGCTTTACAGCTCTAGATGATTTGGGCAGTGTAGTTCAGATGTTGGAACGATCGCGGGACGAATTAGTTGAGCAGATGAGTCTAATTCAGAGAAGTATTAAAAATTTAACCTCGTCATTCATTAACCTTCATAAAATGTTGGCGCCAAATTCCACAAATACCATAGACCCGCTTGTTGAGATTCCGACAACAGTGCAGTGGAGTTTTGATCGACGATCTCCGCAGCTAGTCGAGCAGGCAATAGAGGAGAGTGTGATCGCTGAACATAATCAGCCCAAAAAGTTTGCATTAAAACTTGTTTCCAATACTGTGGCCACAGCAGAAACAAACGAAGAACAAGAAGGTGACATAACCCAACATTTTTCCAAAGTCAAAACAAAACGACGAAACCGACATAATGTTGTTTTGGGCGCTGGTAAATTTTTGGAAGAGGCAGATTTTGCTGCGGTGGGCCGTCTTTCGGAATCCAGTGTATCTGTTGACTCATATAAAGCTAGTGTGTATCTGGGTAAAGTTAAGGAGGGCACTACCCCTGAATTTATTAGGCAGCATATATTAAAAAGATGTCGTCCTATGGAGGATGTGATTGTTGAAGGATTGCCAGTAAAAGGTCGAAATCGGTCTTTTAGAATCTAAGTGGAGCCTCGTTATCGCGGGACAATTATGTCTCCCGCACTCTGGCCTGCGGGTGTTGTGTTACGTAAATTCTATGCGGCAGCTGGAAACAGTTCAGATAAGGACCAAAATTTGTATCGTCACGCGGGGACTCAACTGGAGTGTTCCCGGAAGAAAAGAGAGACGAAGCCGTAAAGCCAGATCATAATCATTTATGTTTTTATTACAACAATGCTGGAGGATTGCGCACTAAAATTCAAGACCCTTATCGCGCGATCTCAAGTTGCACATATGATGCTGTTATGGTCTCAGAAACGTGGCTTACTGCTCAATTTAACGATGAGGAGTTGTGTCCTAGTGGTTTTCAAGTTTTCCAAGTTGATAGGGAGTCGACTGATAGCAGGAAGCAGAGAGGAGGCGGTGTTATGATCATGGTAAGAAAGGATTTGCATGCACAGCGAGTGGATATTCCTGTTGTGAATGTTGAAGTGGTGTATGTGGCATTAAAATGTCAAACTTATGTTTTAGTGTTGGGGTGTGTTTACTTGCCCCCCGGGACATGTGCAGATCTGTTTTCTGACTTTGTAGGGACTATTGAATTTATCTTTAATAAATACCCCAATTGTAAGTTGATTTTAGCTGGAGACTTTAATTTGCCACATGCAAAATGGGGTAAGGATGAATATGGCCTAACAGCTCATTGTCCTGATAACTCTCCAGCATTGGAGTTGGTCAACTGCTTTAGTTTTTATAACTGCTTCCAATATAACCATATTTATAACAGTAGTGACATTCTGTTGGATCTGGTGTTCTCAGATCTGGGTGGCATTGTGGTTGATGTCGCGTCGGATGGGATTCTGCGCAACAGCACACATCATTCGGCGATTGACATTGATGTTTTCCTTGACCCACACATCAGGAACTCTGACTATGTCGAGTATTTTTCTGATTTCCGTAATGGCGACTACATTTCGCTAAATGATTATCTGGCTGGGGTTGATTGTGGTATTTTGTGTGGGTTGGGGATTGACAGTGCTGTGAAAATGTTTTACAGTAGGATCAGGGAGGGACTTGATTTGTATGTGCCTAGGAAGAAGTTTAAAACCTCTTCCTTTCCCAAGTGGTTTAATGCCGAACTACGTAGTTTAATTATAGCAAAGAAAAGAAGTCATAAAAGGTTTAAAACGTTCGACAGGCAGTCTGACTACCTTGAATTCTGTCAACTTAGAGATCAATGTAAGGGTATGAGGAAAACATGTCACGAGATATATATTAATAAGATTCAGAGTGACATTAATCGCAGTCCAAGATCATTCTGGTCTTTCATTAACGATCAGAGAAAATCTCATTGTCTGCCGGCGAGCGTCACTTATGGTGATTCTGTCAGTCATAATGACCAGGAGCTTGTTGACCTCTTTGCGGACTTTTTTGCGAGTGTTTATAGGTCTGACGCAGTTGACGAACAACCCCACTATGAATTCAAAAATACAATTAATGTTGCCTTATTCACGGTCACCTGCGCTGATATCATTGAGAGGGTAAATTCTATGCCTTCAAAACTAATCTGCGGACCTGATGGTTTGCCCATATTTTTTCTGAAGAAATGCATATTTACTTTGGCAATTCCTCTGCAATTTATGTTCAACCTTTCATTCTCATCTGGCATTTTCCCAAATTCTTGGAAATTTACTTACCTCAAACCAATTTTTAAATCGGGATCGCGTGAGCGTGTCACTGACTATAGGGCTGTTTGTGCCCAGTCAGAAATTCCCAAACTTTGTGATCAACTGGTTACAGAGAAACTGAGTTGGGAGTGCAGGCATTTTCTTAATCCAGAACAACATGGATTTATGACGGGGAAATCAACTTCAACGAATCTGCTTATATATGAGTATTTTATAATTAATTGCATGGAGAGGGGACTGCAGGTTGACTCTGTCTATACAGACTTTTCAAAAGCCTTCGATAGGGTCAATCACAGCCTTCTCATAGCCAAGCTTAATTCTATCGGTGTGACGGGTCCGGCTCTTGCATGGTTTGCTTGCTTTTTAAGGGGTCGCACCCAGGCTGTCAAATATGGCTCTGCTATCTCTCATAGAATACAGGTTCCCCTCAGGGGTGCCACAAGGTTCCCACTGCGGTCCTATTCTCTTTAATCTTTTTGTGAGTGACATTGGCAACTGTTTAAATAATAGCCATTTTCTATCGTTTGCCGATGACCTGAAGGTCTACCGACCTATAGGGTCTCCTGAGGACGCCATTTTGTTGCAGAGTGACCTGACATGTTTTGTGAAGTGGTGTCGAATCAACAAAAAGGAGTTAAATGTCGGTAAATGTTTTCAGATTTCCTTCTCAAGGCTCCAGGATCCCCTTGAATTCCAGTATGAGTTAACTGACATACCTATTAACAGTACTAACAGTATTCGTGACCTGGGTATAGAGTTTGACGTCAAATTGTCATTCTCTTCTCATGTCCAAAACATTGTTTCAAGAGCCTTGAAAATGCTTGGCTTTGTATGCCGATCATCTAGAGATTTTTCTATTAATACCCTTAAGATACTGTACTGCTCTCTCGTTAGGTCTGTTCTGGAATATTGTTCTGTAATATGGTCGCCTAACTATAGGATTTATATTGACGCAATTGAGAGAGTACAGAACAAATTTCTTCGGGTTTTCGGTTTTAGACTAGGTCTTCTTCGTGAGGTATATACTTACGATGATATTAGGGGATTCTTGGGATTGCAGTCCTTGGAGGTCCGGAGGATGTGTGCTGATTTGTGCTTCCTTTATAAGATTCTGAGTGGCAGCATTGATTGCTCCTCAGTTCTTCAATTGGTTAACTTGAGAGCGAGCGAAAGGCGTGGCCGCAACAAAGACTTATTTTTCATTCCTCTCCACCATACAAATTACGGTCAGAATGAATCATTGACAAGAATGGTCAGGTCTGCGAATGCCAGTTCTGGTAATATTGACTTCTTTAATTGTTCATCTGTAGCTGTTTTCAAATCTAGGCTAAAATCTTTTTATTGAATAATATGATGTTATTTGGAAGTGTTGTTCCCTTTACATTTTGTTTTAAATTTTATAAGTTAACTGTAATAGGAGAGAATTTGCTCTGAAATTGTAAGATGCTCATTTACTTTTATAAATGTAACATATTGTAAAATGTTTTGTATGTTGATAAATAAATAAATTTGTATTGTCTTTCTTCAGCTTATTGAGACAAACCAAGACGACAATTGGGGGCATTCGTCGCCAGCCAGTCCTTCAGAGCAAAACTCATGAGTGCGTCACTGATCATCATGCACTCATTGAAATATTGTTATGTCTTTGCCAGTGAATGCCGAACACCAATAGACAAAAATCTATGTAAGTGAGCCAAAAAAATTACATATTTTTCTGCCAGACCCGTATCAAGTTAGCATTTCACTTGACTAATAAGCAACAAATAAATGAGATCATTTATATTTGCTTATATTTCCTCGTAGAAAAATATTCCTATCTATTGGGATCAACTGAGGACATAATGTAGGGCAGCAGCTGCGCCATTACTGAACCGAGGCTGGCAGAGTTGGGAACTCTGGTAGGTTCGATACAGGTATTCACAGGCGGGTATCAAATCTAGACTAATACTGCTGTGAGAGGGAAGCATTATCATCTCGAAGAATTGTAAAAATGGCAAGATTTCAAAGGTACTGATTATAGAAATCGGAATCCAGGGTTTGGCAGGAGAGGAAAGCACACAATTAGAAAGAGTGCAACTGCGTAGACAGATCTCCTAACATCTCGACAAATAAATTATGATCTCTAAAGATTTGGGCTTAGAAAGTTCATAGTATTGAACCAGGTAAACTTCACAACATTCACAACGAGATGAAAAGACAGCAAGAAAATATCATGGGAATCAGTTAAATACGATAGCCGGGCCCAAGGGCAATAATGAGAAATCACCGTGGGGTCGTTATAGTCGCATACAAACTTCAGTGATTGGTTATGTAGTTCAGTCAGACTTAATACAGGTGTATGTTCCGACTCTTGATAAAGAAGATAAATTGACAGAGGAATTTTATGATCTGAACAAAGAAGTATTGAAAAATACCAAAAACTGCTAAGTGTCCATTATTATTAGGGGTTTTAAGGCCACAGTTGGTGAAGGATCAGAAAAAAAATATAGTTGGCAGTTTTGGTTTAAGCCATAGAACCACAGAAGTAACCGGCTGGTTCAGTTTTGATTTAGGCCATAGAACCACAGAAGTAACCGGCTGCAAGGAGGAAAGAAAACCTAATTATCGCCAACACCTTCTATAAATTATCACCAAGAGGCCTTTACACACGGGAGGTCCCCAGATGATGCTCCTAATAATGTTGTGAGAAATCAAATCGACCTCATATTAATTAAATAGAGATTCTGAAGCAACGTGCTTTTATGCCAAACCTATCCAGGAGCTGACGTAGCGTCGGATCATAAACTACTTGTCTGCCAGCCAAGAATAAAGCTGAAAAGGACAATTCCAAGGAAAGAACAACAAAAACAAGAATTTGAAAGGCTGAAGAATGAGAAAATGTGAACCGAAATGAAAGCTACAATGCAAACCAAAATAAAACGAGCACAATCAACACAAACTTCTATAAAAACAACGTGAAATAAAATGAAAAGAGATGTGCAACCTATTTTTAAAGCCTCAACTAACAAGAGATGAAAAGAAGGCATAGATGACTGAAGGAAAGAATAGTCAAGAGTTTCGGATTTTGAAACCTTGTTTCGTCTAGATTCAGCGACTCACAGCTGTGAATCTTTTTACACTTTACACTGAGTGAAGAAGAAAACAATGTAATTTAACATGACGAAATTTAATTAAGGACCCACCTAAAATGTATTAAGCCTTAGAGGTAATACTGAATATGCCTCCTCTTCATCTCAGTGTGAAGAGGGAGGCGATTATCAGTGCTCACATAGGCAAATTCAAGCCTGGAGATTTTACTGGTCACCTGCGCATATTTGAAAAAAAGCAAACCAAGTGACCAAATGACAGTCATGTTGGACCTAGATGTCCCATTCGCAGTGGTTATTGATGACCGCCAATCATGGGAGAGTAAGAAACTACCTCAGGCCGACAACGCATCGCTGTGGTACACAGTTGGTTCAAAACCAGCGAAAAGAGCAGGATTGAGCATTTCAGGTCCAAACTGTAAGCTTTCCAAACCGCTAGGCAAATACATGACCATCTTCCAAGCAGACGTGCTTGCCATAAATATATATGCAGAAGAGTGCCTCACACAAGGACTACACAGAAAGTACATCTACATATTCTCAGACAGCCAGGCGGCTCCAAAAGCTCTTAAAGCTATCAAGCTAGTGTCAAAGCTAGTCTGGGAATGTAAGCAAACCCTAAAACAATTAGCAACACGCAACCAGGTAACTTTAAAGTGGATTCCTGGTGTTAGAGGCATAGTGGGCAACTAGAAAGCAGCCTGCCGTGCGAGCGAAGGAGCTGGAATACCATATTATGGTCCAGAGCCCTACTGTGGCCTTATGAAGAGCCACTTCACCGAAGAACTAACCAAATGGGAAGAGACCAACTGTCGTCCTACTGGAGAAACACTCCATGACTAAGACAGGCGAAAAGGTTTATCATCGTCTCTGCGAAAAGAGCAGAACAGCTCCTAGACATGAACAGAGCAGACATTAGAACTGTCGCCGGACTGCTCACTGGACACTGCCCCGTAAAATACCACCTAAAGGCAATAGACAAAGCAGAAGACGACCAATGCAGATTTTGCAATAATGCAACTGAAACCGCAGAAAATATACTCTGTCAATGTCCAACCCTTAAAGAAGTGCACCTATCGCCTCAAGAAGTGTGTCAACTACCTCCCAAGAAAATAACTTCGTTTGAAAGAAGCCTACATCTCTTGGACACAAATTAAGTTGTAGAGTGATGCACAAAATATTTGTAAAGGGAGGTAGCACTGCTGGGCTGCTGAAACTAGCCGAAACGACTTCCAACAATCTACAATCTACAAGATGTGTTAAGCTCTGATGAAAATTGATTTACAGCTCTGTGTTTGTCCTAATTATTAAGTTATTTTTTTATTTTTATTATAAAAAATTATTAAACCCCTTAAAATGCAAACTTAACTTAAGTTAACCCAATAGGCTTCTAATTAAACCCTTAAAAATTTCAATTACCAACTTACCTGAATCTAATCGTAATGTGGTAATTTTGTAATTGGTAATAGTAGAATATTTACATCGGAGCTCACTCACGCCCCTTCCCTATTTTTTCAAGGTGACCTTGAGCTAAGCCCCGCCTACTTGTTTTTGGCTTGGTCTATGAAGGAAGAGTTTGCCACACAAGTAAATTAGTGTAGAAAATCTGAAGGTCAAATGCCTTTACGGGGACTTTCGGTGCAAGTGAGTTGGGCTAAGATTATGCAAAGTCAACAAAAAATCTAGAGGTCCAGTGTGTTAGTCCAAGTGGGCGAAAGTCACGGTCAAGTGGGCGAGGCCTAGGTTAAGGTCACTTTGAAAAAAGGGGGGTGAATGTGCTTCGGTGTTAATATCCTACTAGTAATCGTGGTAAGATTCCATCTTCAAAAGGTTTAAATTTTTTTTTAAATTACCTTCAGTTATTTTTAAAACCAAAATGTGCCTCTGTAGCTCATTGCGATATTATTGACTAAAATCGAGCATGTATAATGTAACGCGAAATCGATAAAAACAATCAAAAAAGGGAACCCTAGTAAGGTGAATGCAGATTGCTTTCCTTTACGCTCTGCATAACACCAAACTTTCTTCATTGGGTCAAACCGATTTTCTGCCTTTAAATTAACAGGTTTTCAATATCCTAAAACCTTACTCAAATCGATTAGGAGATTTTTGAGTGACGAGGCAATTAATAGGAGACTAAATAAAATCCCGACGAAGTCGGCTATAGATGGAAGAGAGACAAAAATTTAGAAATAAAAATCAGACATCGTATCAGGCAATACAGGAGGATGATAAGAAAGACAAAAAAAGAGTGAATGACCGAAAATACAAGGAAAGAGAAGATCTAAGTAAGACATGACATCAATATTAAAGAAGCCACTGGTAGAGAAACTATCTCAAATAAACAGGACATCTTATCTCGAAATTGAAGATAAGCTAAAAGTATGGAAGAATTATATTCAAGAATTATATTTCGATGATCAGCATCCAAACATATCAAAAAGGTAGTTGAACCAGACGAAATATCCGCACAAATCCTTAAAACCACGAGAGGTTCGGACACTAACTTGTTATACAATTTCGGAATAGTACTTGACAATTGGCCGAAATCCATCTTCGTTACAATACAAAAGAAAACCAACGCTAAATCATCAGATTTGCGCACCATTGGCCTGATGACTCATATTCTGAAAATCTGTTTTAAAATTATACAATGCACGATTATACACTAATGTGAAGAGAGTATTATCGGAAAGCATTTCGGGTCCCGGAATGGTTTGGTCACCCGTTAAGCGCTATTTGCGCTGCAGGTTTCTTGCAACGCAGCAGAGATGTTAACTGTGACATATATATATATATATATATATATATGCTTTTTAGACTACGTCAAAGCCTTCGATAGATGTGTAAGAAGAATGATACAAACCCTAAAAGAAACGGGAATAAATGCAAAAGACATTAGAATTATTACTAACCTATACTGAGGTTAAATGGCATTGAAGATCAAATACCTGATTACATTGATATTAGGAGAGTGCGTGATTTCACCACTTTGGTTCAACCTATACTCTGAAAATATATTTGGAAGAAGATGTGGAAGAGAGTGACAAAGTGAACAGAGATATAATAAATAATATTTGCAATGCCAGAAGTATTGCTGTATAAATTTGTCGAAGCTAGGAAAGGATATGGACTAAGCTTAAATATAAGAATATCAAATATGTGGTAATCTGTAAATCATAACCCTAAAAATTATGTTTTAATATATTATTCTTGTAACCGTCAAGAAATTC
>MU191851.1:0-17342 GCA_016904865.1 Pissodes strobi
ATTTCTAATCTTATTGAAAAAATTGAGCCGTCAAAATCAATATATTTAAATTTTACGAGTGACTGAGTTTACATGGAATATACCATACAACCTTATGGTAACAATTATTAATATTTTAAAACACCATAACTAAAAAATTTAAATTCTATACAAACAAATGAAATATAAAAAATAACAATTTAAAGCATTTTCAGTCTAAAATAACACAATAAAACATAGACATCACTTAACTTGGCCATTAGTATTACTAAATATATCATTATACTCGTCTATGTAAGTATGGAGTCTGGCATCTGAAACGAAAGACATAATTATAACTGAATTTATTCAACGGAGATGAGCACCAAAGCACTTAAAGAGTGAATAGAAAGAGAGAAGAAAGAAGAAAAAGAGGAGAGAGAAGAGAGAAAAGAAAAGGGGGAAGGGAGAAGAGAGGCGGGAAAAGAGAGAAAAGAGAAGATAGGAGAGAGAAGGAAAAGGTGATGAGATGAGAGGAGGGACTAACCTATTATTAAGCTACTCGCCTACAATTCAATATCTGAAAGAAAATTGTGTACATGGCACAAATCGACAGTAGCAATCTTTTAAGTCGAGATTTTAATCATGGATAAAATGACATTACTATATGTATGATATTAAAAACACTAATTAGTTCAGCAGTGACTAATGGAGTTCAAAATAGTGGCCCTCAATTGTAGATTAAATACAATCCATTATACATTATATATCATGATGTATGTAAAGTGACATCAAAGTGCTATCGGACAGAAATTCGAAATAAATTGGAATAAACATTTACTAGATTACCATAAAATCATGATAAATATTATTGTCACTTGTCACTTTTAAAGAAGCAGTTTTAGTATTATTTGTATAAATCTTATGAACTGCGTTCTTAATTTAGATAATACACACAATACTGGATAAAAGTATCATTTTATAATCGCATACTGCTCCTAATATCGTGGGATGAATTCGAATGTACCATCATTTTAAATCGACATAAGTTCTAAGTCATTTTGATGAGAGTCACGAACGTATTTTGGTTAATTGCTGATGCAACCTAAGGTAAGAATATGATTTCCATCACTTGGCATCATTGCCTGTATGCCAAACAGGACACTAAATGGAAAAGCAGAAGGGAAGAGAAGATCAGAGAGATCCAAGTTCAAGTGGAAGGATCGTGGAAAATATGAGTGTGCCAAAAAAAAACCGCTGTCATGGAAATAACCCCTTAGAAGCAAAAACGTGCGACTGACCAGACAGAAGGATGCCGAACTCACCATGGCGATGACATAGATGGCCTAGTTAACTAAAAGGTTAGCCGCATGGATACATATTTAAAATACTGAGCGGTTCATGGTAGAACTAATAGAAAACTGTTGAGGAGGATGACAAGTCACCTGAATAATATATCATCTACAACAGCCTTGCCTTCAGACTGGCCAATTACACTCCGGAAGTATCATCCCGGCGGTAAATGTGTGCTAAATTACATTCATTTTGCCTACAAGATACATTTAGTACATTTCCCCTCCATATTATATTTGAGGTATAAAGTACCATCAGAGTTTTAGATCCAATATATCATACTTTTATTGATTATTTGCACCTTGCGTCACGTGGGTAGTTTTCGATGCCATAAAACATAAAAATACATTTTAAGCGAAAAAGTATCTGCGTCAATGCCCCTGTGGAACCACGCGGACAGTTTAAGATATTTTGCTTTTTTAGTTTAGATACCTTTGGGAAATCAAGCAACTGCGTGTCAACAAAATTAACCACATACTGATTTTAAATATGGTTTCAGTAATATCTCTCGATAGGAAGAAGGATGTGAATATGATTTTTGTTTGAGCTACACTTGACATAATGGTGCCCTTAGAGGAAATTAGATATTATTACAAACAAGTACATCTCAAATATACAAAGTACACCCTTCAAAAACTTACCTTTTTGAAGAATAGAAGCAAATTTCAGATGGTTTCTGAAATAATATAAAACGCTATGCAACAACGTGGAATCTCCTGAACTTTTCGCTGCAGTTAAATATTTTCTGGGATTTGCATCATCTTTGGCTAGCTTAAGCGCAGGAAGCACCTGACCATCGCTTAGAAGAACCTAAAAGTAATTTCTATTGAACACTATTTTCTAATATGCTCCTTAAAAACAATAAATCATTCATTAACGCGGAATCGAAACAGTAAACTATTTTTGCCAGCTGATATTCTGGCATATATAAAATTTTGCATTTTTTACTAGTCCGTAATGTGTTGGATTTCTCATCTATGGCTTCAAATATTGAATGTATATCGTCCAAACTATGTGAAATAAACTAATCGTTTGTTTTGTTTCTTGTTTGTGTTACATCGTCTCAGATAATGCGCTGTTGACGGCTCTATTATTCATTCATTTATTTTTGACCAGGTGTATTGGGATACATTTTATGTGTGGGGCTTCACGACATAAAAACTGCAAGAGGCTTATAACAAAAAAAACCTGTGCGCAGACCTAGTTGAGCTTAAAAACTAAGAACTTAAACTAAATACTTTATCAAAGAAACTTAATAGTTACACTATAATTTAGAATAGCAAAAAAAGAGTATTATAGGCAAGGCGTAGCTGAGATCCTTTTATTTATTAAATCATTTGTTGCTATTAGTTGCAAGCTTATTAATTTTTGTTGTTGCTTATCCACGTTTTTTATTTTCTCTTAATATAGTATTCCTCTTTTCTCATTTCTTTTAAATTTGTGCCTATCACATTAAATAATTTTATTGCCACAATTCTGCTACTAATTAATGCTAGTGTCTTTTTAATACTTGGTAGTTATTTTTGTTCATGTGGTTTTGCTAGATTCTTTAAAATTTGTTGATAGTTCAGTGTAGGCATTATCATACGCTCCTAACTACACTGCAACTACACCATACCGTGCAATGCTATGGAAAAAAGCGTAATATACTGTCATCAGTGAAAATGCATTCATGAAGTGTGACACATTATAAAATAGATAAATTAAGTATTTTGATTTTTTGATTACATTTTCAATATGTGCCTTCCACTTTAATCTACTATCAATTAATAAACCCAAATAAACTGCTCACTTTTGGACAATATTTGAAAGCTCGTTATTGGAAACCTACTCAACCGATTTTAAAAAACTTTGGAAATTCTGAATAGTTGATTCTTTGGCTCTTACGTCTAATTTTTGTAATAAGATATTTTGCACCTAAGATATACTACAGGGTGTTAAAGAAAGAGATGTTTTTTTTTACAAAATTTCAAGTTATCCCCATTTATGGGGTAGTTGAGATTGATAGTCGTAATACCTCTCTTTACTTACAGTTAGGTAATACCTCGGGACGTATTTGAGATTTTGTGGATATCTTGGCTAACTACGATTATATGGCAATTTTTCGAAAATTGTCGTTATTTTCCAGTTTAGTCCCAATAATGAACAAACTACGGAGGTATCCATGAATTGTGAACACGACGTCTTACGGTAGGTCATATGCTACCAGTTTATGTACGTTACATGATCCATAAAACCAGAAAGTTCAGATTAAGGGATATGTTTTACACAAAATATTGCACGAATATTACTAAATGGTCCATAGAATACCTAAGAATTGAAATGATACCATTTTACTTTTTCAATCACCCTGTATATTCGAAGGTAATTTCGAGTGTAATTTGAACGGTTGTAAGAGACAAAAACTCGTTTGCATATTTATGGTAACGTTACACGAAGTAATATCCTTATTTTACCATATTTTGACAACTGGCTAAATCCAATTCTTAATAATACATGGTATTAAGGTCGCATTTTAAGTTTACAAGTATAATTTTCTTTGGTTTGAATTTCTATTTTGAATTTTCAAAAAAAAATTATTTTGTGTAAAACATATCCCATAATTTGAACTTTCTGGTTTACTGGATCACGTAACGTACATAAACTGGTAGCATATGACCTACCGTAAGACGCCGTGTTCACAATTCGTCGATACCTTCCGTAGTTTGCTCATTATTGGGACTAAACTGGAAAATATCGACGATTTTCGAAAAATTGCCATATAATCGTAGTTAGCCAAGATATCCACAAAATCTCAAAAACGTCCCGAGGAATTACCTAACTATAAGTAAAGAGATGTATTACGACTATCAATCTCAACTACCCCATAAATGGGGATAACTTGAAGTTTTGTAAAAAGAACATCTCTTTCTTTAACACCCTGTAGTATATATTAGGTGCAAATTATCTTATTCCAAAAATTAGACATAAGAACCAAAGAATCAAATATTCAGAATTTCCAAAGTTTTTTAAAATCGGTTCAGTAGGTTTCCAATAACGAGCTTTCAAATATTGTCCAAAAAAACAGGTGCGTCGTTTTTTTTGACGAGCAGTTTATTTACAATTTTCAACTCTCTGTATTGGCTGATCATCAATGTGAATGTTGATAATGTTTGGGAAGCTATCATGTAAGAACCAAACATAAAAAATACCGTTTTTTTAACATTTAACGACAATTCATTTAGGCCAAGCCATGTATTTACAATATTTAGATATTTATTCGTTTTCTCTCTTACTTTTTCTCATGATGAGTCTGTGCATATTATAACTGTATCGTCGGCATAAGAAGATATGTTGTTGTCTGGTAACTAATCTAGTAAATCATTTCTATAGATTATGAACATGTTTTGTACCTTAGAACCATTTATGGATTTTTTAGTCCTTTGTCTGGGATATGTAGGGATGCCAATCAATTGCCAAGTGAAATTGATTTCTTTAATATATCTTTGACAGGTTTAAAGCATAAGTGAAGTAGGCAACAAGTTTAAATTGAATTATATTATATTGGATACAAAATTCAATCTGTTGGATATTTATAATGGTATTAATCATTTATTTATATTGTACTGGCTGGTCCGTTAATAAATAAACAAACAAACAAGAGTGGGCCGAATATAGTTCCTTGAGGCACACCAGTATTCACTTCTATTAAATCACTATAAACTTCATTCACTTTTACTTTCTGAAACCTATTCTTTAAGTAACTTTCAAATAATTCTTTGGAAGTACCTCTAACACCATATCGTGCTAATTTTGTTAACAATATCCTATGATTGACCGTATCGAAAGTCTAAGAATGTTCCTAAGACTTTTTTATTATCATTTATTCCATTTGTTATGTTACTAGTTATATTATAAATTGCATCTTTAGTACCAATATTCTTTCTAAATCCAAACTGTTTATTTGACATCAAATTGTATTTATCCAGAAATTTATATAGCCTGATATGTATTATTTTTTCACATATTTTTGCAATGTTCGATATTAAAGAAATTGGTCTGTAATTGGTTGGAAGTTCATTGTCTCCAGACTTGAATACAGGCACTATTTCAGCAATTTTCAGAGCTTTTGGCCAAACAGATCTCAAAATATACAAATTAAAAATATGCGCCAACGGGTCAACAACGTATCTAGCAATATATTTTAATACGAGCACCTTTATTCCATCAATTCCTCCTGCTTTATTTTTCATTTGCTTAATTACTCTCAATAATTCCACCGGGGAAGTTGGCTGTCAAATAAAGTATGCTCATTAAAGCTTGGCAATTTTAATTTTTCATACTTTGGTTTATTGATTTGACTAGCTAAGTTTTCTCCAACATTGCCAAAGAAACCATTGAGAGAATCAGCAATATCATTTGGGTTAGTTACAATTGTGTCATTGTTCATTATTTTGTCCATCTTTATATTTTTGCAATTTTTGTTTCTATTTAGCTTATTATTTATGTACTCCCATATTTTTTTAGTGTCTCTACCACATTTATCAATCTCTTTTTGCTCAAAATTGTATTTAGCATATTTACTAACTCTAGCAAGCATTTTTACATAACTTTTATAATTTTGCTTTAGGAATGCATTATCTGGATTAGCTTTCGATATATTATAAAGTATTTCTTTTGTATTACATGATTTAATTATACCCTGTGTAATCCAATTCTTTCGTGCATTATTTTTATCCTTAATATTTACCTTTTTAGTTTGTGCCCTTTCAATTATTAATTTAATCACATCAATAAATTCATTGGTAGCAGTATCAGGATCCTGTACAGATAGAAGCTTATACCAAGGTTGTTTTTATGCTAATTTGTTCAGTTTTTTATAATTTAAGAATTTATCTTGTGTTATAGGTGGCGTTTTTTCTATATTTATATCAACAGTCATAAAAAGTGGGAAGTGATCACAGAGTACTTGATTAAATTTATAAGATTTGCAAGTATTTAAGAGCAGTTTTAGCAAAACAGTTATCTATGCAGGTTCCCGTATTTACATTATTATCGTTAGGCCTAGTTATTTTTTGGAACATTGGTGTGTATTGAAATTCTAGGAAATTGTAAAGAAAATTTTGACCATCATCATCTGTATTTAACATGTCAATATGAAAATCACCAAAAATTAGGTGATTTTTAATTGTTTTGTTCATTATCAAATAACTTTTGATATTCCTGATATAGATATCTTTTTTGTAATCATGACACCTATGTATACCAGATATTTTAGTTGTTTCATTATAACAAACTAATATACAACTAATTACTTTTAAATTTTCTACAGTATTAGGAAAGCATTATTTTAGGAGTGCACGAACAAGGTATTATTAGATAATTAAATAAATAAATTACGAAATACTACATTATAAAAAGAGGAAAGACCATCTTATGGAAATATGTTTTTTACAATATCGGAGAAATTGTAATGTAAGGGATACATTCTGTATTGCGGGCATCCTAATATTCGCTACTATCGTAGTAGTCTGGCAACGTTGCAACCAATTGCACTTCGCTCGCGGTACCCTTCCACCCGCAAGCCTCCCTCCTACATATTCGCTCCGAAGCGCATAGGCCCACATCCATGACGTCACGAGCTAAAATTTTGAGCACTTTGTCCTTCTTGTATAGGTGTTGTTGGTAGAGTGTACTAATCTTATTATGTCCAGTTTAGTTAGGTACTACGTTGTAAGAGCAGGCGTATCTCCCTCAAAAAACATTTATTTATTTATACATTATTTTTTAACCTGTTATTTTATTGACTTAGGCGGTACTCGCGGTATGCCTGATCTTGATACACCTTACATCATAACATGTAATATGATACAGACTTGTCAAAGAAGATACGTTTTTGTTAGGGGGATTGTCGGGAATGCTGGCAAATACAACGCGAATGAAAAAAGGTAATTATATGGTTGCCCATAAATAAGACTAATATTGTTTTAATGTAAACAATATAGAGGCCAAGCTTTGAAAAAATAAATAATATTATGAATAGACTAAGAAATAAACTATAAAACATTGTGCAAGAGGCATTTCCAATAATTATTTCTATCTGACGAAGAAAAATAACAAATATAAACGTGCTTTTCAACATCCATAGAAAATTAACGCATAAACTGAAGCTGACAAAGCTGAAGTTTCCAAAGCCATTGCCCGCTGATTAACGAACGCTGCAATTTTCGTGGCATGAGCTGCAATAGTACTTTTACGCTTACCTCTTGAATCTCCTCACTTTTCAATCTTGCTAACATATCTAACGCCATCTGCCTTGAAGAAGGGTGCATATTACCCAAAGCCACCAATAAGACTGCCAACTCCTTTGAGTCTGATATAACTCCATATTGAAGCAGTTGCTGAAGTGCAGTGAATTTATTTTGTCGTGCCTAAAAATACGTATACAAATTGATTTAGCACGAAGCGAAACAATGAAAGATCTAATACGGCGACTTTTTTCAGCCAATCGATTTTTAATTTTTCGCCGCGATTGGTATCTTTTTAGGCAACACTTGGGGGGTCGCCGACGTCGTTCTAGTCGCGAGGATCGAAAAAACCGAGACGGCATGCATCGGCAGTTCAATAGGGAATTTCTAGGAGAAAACTCTCTAAATGCTTCTTTTTCTTTGTTTCGAAAAGCCGGGAAAAGGATGGGAAAATGTAAAAACACCCATTTCTAGGTAAATAAATTGGGTTTTTATTTTCTTTTCTGCAAAATTAATTTTCTTACATAGAAAAACTGATTGCTTAACGAGAATCTATGCGAAAAATCGTATAACATGATATTTCAAAAATGATGATGCGTTTTTTACAGTTTTTTACAGTACAGGAGGATACCAATAACCTACGGTCGGCTAGTAAGCATAACCCTAAGGCAAGTTCTCGGCACTCCATCGGACCGGGCGTTGCTCCCTCCCAGAGTGTTCCTAGCTGTGACATGCCCTCTAACTCTGTAATCACTAACCAAGTCTCGCTGAACGTCATCATGGTGAAGTTGCTGTACATCTAATCTCAGCACGCTATACTCCTTACAAAATATGAGGATCAAATTAAAATAAACACCGAACTCAGATCGGAGAATGCTGATATAAGACGCCAACTTTCTGCTAATTGCGGCGCTGATGGTCCTGCATCGAATCCCCAAGTTCGGGAGAGTGGTATATTCAGGGAAGTGCTGCAGAGGCAGGCTCGTATGAACAACCTAATGATATTTAATCTGCGCCTGGAAGAGGGAACTCCCGAGTTGGACCAGATTTCCTCGCTGCTGTCTGACGGGGCCTCTCGACGGATCGTGGCTGCGGATGTTGCCAGGGTCGGTCAACCAAATCGTAATGGTCACAAGCCTCTGAAAGTGACCCTCTCTAGCTCGAGCGACGCGTGTTAGCTGTGTTGAGGAGTCGGAGAAAGTTTATCGACGCCCATCAGATCTACATCGAGGCTGACCTATCTCCAGCTCGTCTGAAACAACTTCAGGAGACGAAAGGTGAACTGCGAGTTCGCCGTACAAGGAGGGGAGGAAAATCTCATTTTGAGGTATGTCAACGGTATTCCAACAATAACTGAAAAAAACCGGGATCCCTTACCACCTCAACTAACGACTTAACCTGCTGCTACCAGAATGTCAGGGGTCTTCGTATTAAGACCCATAGATTTTACAGTTGCGTGGTCTCCTCAGTTTATAACGTCATTGCTGTCACCGAGTCCTGGCTCCAGCCGGATATCCTGGACTCAGAATTTTTTCCAGACTCATATATCATATACCGCTCTGATAGAAGAACAGACCGAATGGCCGAATCATCCAGGGGAGGGGGAGTCATACTCGGTCTTTACAATAGGCTTAGTTCTGAACAACTGGATATTTCAAATATCAGTAACACCATGCCAAATATAAACTTCTTAGGTTAAAGATGGGAGGGGTGTAAGCTTACTTTAAATTATTTTGTATTGTATTATTTTGTATTTTACGTATTTATTATATACATCCCTCCCTCAGCCACCAGCGCCGATGCCGAAACTTTGTTTGATCTCCTCTCGTCACTAGATATAATGCTTTATAAAAACTTAATTTTTCTGGGCGATTTCATCATTCCCTCCTTTTCATTCACTGTTCCTTTTGGTCCCAGACACACCGGGAAGTTCCTCAGCCTTAAACAGTATAATACTGTCTCAAAAGCAATCGTTTCCTTGACCATGTTTTCGCCAACTTTGCGATTAATGTAGCTCATAATGATGTGCCTCTGGTCGAGGAGGATCCACATCATCCTGCTCTGTCTCCTAATCTTCAGGCGGTACTTCCTCATGCCGTCAACTTTCCTGTGAACAACGCTCAACCACCCCGCTTCAACTTTCGTAAAGCTGATTATCCCAGGTTGTATGCATCGTTATTGCACACTGACCGGTCTCGCGTTCTTGAATCTCCTGATGTTGTTAGCGCATGTCAGTCTTTCTATGAGATTCTTGATAATAGCTTTGCTACCTGTACACCTCTTAAGCTATCCAGAAGAAGGCGTTTTCCGTCTTGCTTTTCAAAAGAATTGATTGACATCTTCAGGAAAGAAAGATTGCGTCGTCAACTTCAGACGCGAGAATCTGCCTTCTACCAGGCGCAAGTATAGTTCTTTGCGCAGGCCAATTAAATCACTAACTCAGAGGGACTATAAGGACTTCATTGGGACTGCTGAGTGAAATATAAACAACAACCCCTCCAATTTTTGATCTTTCGTTCAAAGCAAAAAGGCTCAGTCTCGCATCCCAGTATCGTATCTGCCTTTGCTGACTTTTTTGAAGTGTCTATGGGCGACCCGAGCACGTCGATTTGTCCGCTCAAACGGAACACTGTGAGCTCATTGACATTCCCACAGTCACTTCCGAGAAAGTAGCGTCGGCTTGCAAAATGCTGAAGAATAAATCAACATATGGGTCGGACGGAATTCCCAGCTTTTTGGTGAGAGACTGTTCCTCAGTCATAAGTGCTCCTCTTTGTCACATTTTCAACTTGATCTTAAGCACTGGTGTGTTTCCGAAGGTTTGGAAGATTGCCAGGATTTGCCCTATTCTCAAAAAAGGCGATCCATCTCTAGTAGAAAATTATCGTTGCATTTCCATATTATGCAACTTATCCAAAGCGCTAGAGATTGTCAGAAATACCTATTCTTCAAAATACGTATTAGATTGTCAGTTCATCAACAAGGCTTTTTTCCAGAAGATCATGTATGACTAATCTCTGCTCTTTCTCCTCTAATGTCTGCGACGCCCTTAATCTTAGAAGTCAAGTAGATGTCATTTACACAGACTTTTGCAAAGCTTTTGACTAAATTGATCATCACATTTTACTACGGAAGGCATCTGACCAGTTCGGTTTCTCGAACAAACTTATCTTAGTATTGGAATCTTACCTCTTCAATCGTCGTCAATTTGTCGAAATCGAGAGTTTTACATCGGAACCGTTTGCACCGACGTCAGGTGTCCCCCAAGGGTCCAACCTGCGGCCACTGCTGTTTAACTTATTTATCAACGATCTGGTCTCTCTGATAGACCGCAGCTCTCTCGCCTATGCTGACGATCTGAAAATTTTCCACCGCATCAATCCATTCGAGGACCACGTGTCTCTTCAAGCCAGTATTGATGCGGTCAGTAAGTGGTGTGTGGCTAACAGACTTCGCTTAAACATCTCCAAGTGCAATGTTGTTTCCTACTCTCGCTCTAAAAATGCAACTCTTTTTAATTACACCATAAATGATTCCACCTTGATTAGGCGCACGACGGTGAGGGATCTAGGTGTTGTTTTCGATGAGAAAGTCTGTTTCACCAATCATATCGATCAAATGGTGGCTAACGCTTCTAGAGATTTGAGTTTTATACTGAGAACTTGCAAACACTTTTCAAACGTATCCACCCTTAAGCTCTTGTATTACTCCTTCGTGAGATCGAAGTTGGACTACGGTTCCATTGTTTGGTTCCCTATATACAAATGTCACGCTTACTCAGTTGAGTCATTTCAGAGGCGCTTCCTAAGATATTTAATGTTCAGGGAAGATGGCACTTATCCTCAGCGGGGTCTGAACCATGATCTTATCCTGTCGAGGTTTGCAGAGTTGCCTTTGGCGGTTCGTCGCGACTCTCAGTCACTATCATTTCTCCATAAGCTTCTTTCGTCTAAAATCGACTGTTCATTCCTGTTGGAACGCCTAGCATTTCACGTACCCCGCAGTGGTGCCAGACATCAACCTACTTTTTCGCTTGAATTTGCGAGGTCAAATATCATATCCCAAAGTCCCATTTACAAAATGTGCCACAATTTTAATCGCATTTTCGCTTTTTGCGACATAAACTTCGACAGCTTACCAACTGTGTTGAGGTACCTGCGAGAGGCGTCTGGTTACTCCCTCTAGTTTGTTAGTGTTATGTATACCGATGTGTATTATATATATTTCCTTTTTTTTATATTTACGTATATACATCTATTAACGTTGTGATTTGCTGTTATTATTATCGTTACTTACTTGTTATGTGCTTGTATGATTAGTTAGCAATAGTATGTCATTTGTAGGATTTTACTTCCTCTTGTCATATACATACCTATATGAATTTCCTGTAATTGGGCCTCTGTAATGGCTATTTATTTATTTATTTATTTATAGTTTGAGCTCGTTGAATTTAAACTTTTCGCCATTTCGAGTTTTGCCACAACACGTCATCACATAATTTTATAACTGAAAAGTCGAATAATCTGGAAGAACTAAACTCTAATACGTTAAAGATGGGAGGGGTGTTGACGAGTACAACATACCGAAAAATCGAATCGATACGATTGGAAATAGAGAATCGGTGAGTTTTTTGTTTGAAAAATCTACTTCAAGCTTACATGCCAATAAACGCATAGCCATTTAAAAAAAAACAATCTTAGATTTGTAGATTTCAATATCTCTGATGTAGATATGTTCTATATTGTTATGGAGGTAAAAAGTTTATATTATCGAATGAAAATATATTGTAATAATCAAAATTTCAACACAGAAAAAAAAATTAAGCATGTTTTGATTAATATCAATATCCTATTGATTTCATTCAAAAATACTTTATTGAGTTTGAACAACAAAATATTAGACAAAATCAAAATAGACCTATTACGAACCTCTTTACATTCGCATCTATAATATTAGTTAGGATTCTTTAATAATACTTATTGGCAGCTTCAATCGGAGTGGATAAATTCACTGCACAAATTCGACACGAAAATCTAATGCCACCAGGAATAACATCAATATATGAGTACATCTTATTTACCTAGTCATCTTGGGCCGACATTCTTTGATTTGGGAGAGTCAATAACCAAATTTTGCAAATTTTAGAAGAGGGCTATGACTCAATATTGTTTTAAGCGTCTGGGCATCTGAATAATACTTTTGACAGTTCGTTTAATTTAAAATAATAATATGCTCTTTTATCGTCTAAAATCCGTTTAAAAACAATTTTAAATGGCAAAATTGTATAAAAATCCGAAAATTAGGACTTTTTTAGGACGAATTTGTCGTGGATTTTGAAGCGAAAATTCATTTTAAATTCAACCGTCCATTAAAAATAGGCTGTGCTATAGATATACACTGCGAATATAATAATTAATAAATAATACTTTTGACGGTTCGTTTAATTTAAAATATGCTTCTTTATCGTCTAAAATCCGTTTAAAACGATTTTAAATGATAAAACTGTATATAATACCGCCCTAGCGGCTAGAATCGGTTTACGCATTTCCGTCCCCCACACTTCCCCCGCCCACACATTTCCGTCCCATTTGCCGAGATTTACCCTCATACCGCCGCCTAAGATGTTTACACATAAAAAAAATCCAATCGAAAGAGTTTTAATGCAATTTAAATAACACGGTCGCCATGGCATCGGAAAATAACAAACAGCCTATCTCGGTTCGTACTTGACCGCAAATGTATCTCTCGGTGGCCAGATAGTCATTTGACAACCATTTAAAATGAGGCTGAGAATTGAAAAATGTACATACATTACAACTTCACCTATTGTGAAAACTGTTAAAAATAGAAAGTTGGTCACCAATAGATTACGGAAAATCAGTATAAAAGTTTTATAGAAATTATTTTATGTTGAAAAAAGGACACATATTGGAATAAGTTTGACATATATAATATACATATATACATATATAATAAGTTTTTATGGTAGTGGCACACAAAGATGTTGATTAACACGGTTCTTGAATAGTTGTAGGTTGTAATTAGGGGGAAACAGATGTCCTGGGAGGGAGTTCCACAGTGATGCAGTGCGCCAGACAAAGAGGTTCTTGTTAAGAGATGTTCTAGGTGTTTCCAGTTATACGACGAACTGGTGCGCTCTTGCCATATGTTGTGACTGTCTGACAGGCATTGCCAGGGGCGGGGTGAGGGCGGGCGAAATCCTGGGAACATCTGCCGTGAAAGTATGTGCACTGTCTGCGGTGATCCAGACTATCCAGATCCCGGGTCAACTCCGGGTCGCCGACAAGACGCACAGTTCTCTTCTGAATGGAATCCATCAGCTTTAGGGTGTGTTTGGTGCGGTGCCCCAGATGTGTGAGCATTATTCTAAGCACGGTCTTATTTGCGCTTTGTAGAGCAAGAGCAACTGCTGCAGTGTATACAGTTTTTGTTGCGAAATAGCGCACCAAGCTTCTGGGAGGCTGATTTTGCGATGTTAGCAACGTGGTCATGCCAGGACATACTGCTGTTGACAGACACCCACCAGTCCGATTGACGAGGATGAAGGAATGGTCGATCCTGCCATAATGATGTCAGGGCCCGGCGTATTGGCTCTCTTGGTAAACGTGGCTGCTTGGGTCTTTGCTGCATTGAACTGGACCAAATTTCTGTCGCCCCAAGTTTGAACTTTCTGCAGGTCTTGATTAATTGCTGTAATCTGCTCCTGTCTGTGGTGGTAAAGGATTTTCTGATCTAAATTGGGAGACAAGGGGACTGTCATCTGCAAAACTTTAAACAGGATTATTCGTTTCGGTTAGCAAGTCATTAATATAGATGAGGAACAGAGTTGGTGAAAGTATTGCACCTGAGGTACGCCCGCGTTAATGGTGAATGTGTCTGAGATGTGTCCATCAACTGCAACGTGCAGAGATCCGTTCTTAAGGAAACTGGCAAGCCAGCTGCAGAGAGAACCTGGCAGTCCGAAGGACAGCAGTTTGTTGAACAGTCCGTCATGCCAAACTCTGTCGAATGCCTTCGAAATATCCAACGCAATCGCTCGAGACTCTCCGTACTTCTCAATTGCTCTACTCCATATATGAGTGACATAGGCCAATATATCTCCTGTCGATCTCACGGTGATGGAGCTTGACTTCTGCCATCGTAGTGTTGATGTTCGATATGGTAAGGATAGCCTTGCCTTGGGGGATGTCTAAGCGATGAAAACATTTTGGCGAGCGTTTGCTTTTTCCTTGGCTGTAATCGCCGTGATGTCACGTTCGTCTGTCAAAGGTGGAAGAGACGTTTTTGTAAAGTTATTACTTACTGCCTTTGCTATCGACCAGAAATTCCTGGAGCCACTGGGGCATTGCAAAAGTTTATTCCTGATACTTTGATTGCGTTTGTCCTTAGTTTCGTCGATCACACGTTTGCATTCGTTTCTCACCTCGACAAAATGATTACGATTTCCAGCGGTCTGATGTTGCTGCCAGTACTTGTAGGCTTGCTGTTTCCTACCTACAGCTCTTTCGCATCTTCTGTCGAACCAGGGCTCTACTTTGACGGTAACTTGATGGAATTGGGGATGTATGTTTCCATTCCTGAGGAGAGTACTTGTGTAATCTCTTCGCAGCAGACTGACGGGTCGTTAGTGCCAAAGCAGACGTCGAGCCAAGGAAAATGTAGGTATAACTCCCTTAGATCGTCCCAGTTTGCACAATTGTAATGCCAGGTTTTGAGAGGCAATGGTGGCTCCTTCTATATAAGTGGCAATCCACAAACCGTTGTAATAAGTTTGTGGTCGGAAGTACCTAATGGCGGAAGAACTGTAATTGTGTACTGGTCAGTACATTGGTGGTTAGAAAAAGATCCAGGAGGGCGGCGAATTCGCCCCTCTCTGAGATTAGAGTTGGTTCGTCTACAAGTTGAGTAAGCCCGCAGCTAATGGCAAATGCTTCAGCTTCTCTACCTTCGTTGTCGGTCTTGTTGTGATGTTTGAGCCAATTGGTGTTGTGAGCATTGAAGTCTCCCGGAACGTTTATTTCTGAATTGGGGTGATCGACCTGTATTCAGTCAAGAGTGGTAGCTAGTGTAAAAAAGCTTTGGTAGGCTCTATCGCTCGCAGGGCGATAGAGACAACATATAAACTTGGTTACTCCTTTGGCGGTCAACTTGAACCACATGACGCCGAACTTATGGCTACCAATATGTGATGTGTGAAAGTTACATAGGATATTACTGAAAGCTCCCAAAAACCGACAGTGTGGCAGAATAGACCTGGGAGCTCTGGGTTTCCCGTAGAGTTCGCCATTCATCTATGTTCAATTAAATATGGTTTAGTTACGTGCCCGAAGGGCTCGCCACCCATTTGCGGTACGATGCAGATGCGTTTACTAACCAAATCATAGCCGGAAGGACTTTGATAAATATCCCAAGCTAGCCAATAAAAAAACACTGAACCTAACTAGACTCAAAGATTTTACAAACCCAAACGATGAACAAGACCACTAAACCTAACCCTAGATATTATCATTAAATCCAAACTATTCGGTTAAAAGCAAAACGTATGACTATAATCATAACAAAAGCAATTGGACAACATGCATTATATGAATTTGTATACATCACGTGTTGCACTTTATAAATGATTTAATAAACACCTAGAAATGTCCCTCTTACCTACCAATGTAGTTACTAAGAGCTTGTTTAAATTTATTTGGGCAGGAACTCCATATTCGGGCAAAGAACTGAAATAACACACCAAAACCCGTTCCATCTTCTTCAAATCTGCTTCAGCGCTCATTTTCTTGAAAATCTCATCAATCATCGTATTCTGATCTAATAGAACTCTAGGAGCATTGCCTTGTTTTGTGTTGGAATATGGAATATTTGGAGAAGAAGCAGATTGACTTTCTAACTCTGCTTCTACCCAGTCTCGATACACAAAGTTTATGTGATTGAAGGATTCTTGTAGTTTGTCTAAAGGTGGATTATCTTCACTTACGATCATAAGCAGCAGCTGCAACATACGAATGATACAACTAGAGCAAATCATTATCGTAAATTATTAATTATGGCTTAGTTTATAAAAATTTTAAATAATTTAAAAAGCCTTATTCATTTAATTTGTTTTAAAGATAAAAAATTGAGCTGGATAAGTAAAAGCTACCATCTGTATCCAATTGTTTCTATTTGCTTCCTATGTGGTCTGGCAACTTGCAAAGTAATCACACATACCTATTATTGCTAGAATTTTCAATTATTTGTCTTACCTTCAATAAAACAGGCTTACCATCGGTTCTTTTTAAAGCTATTTGTGTGCATAAACTGAGATCCTTGATTTGATTACATAATTCGAACAGGCATAATTTTATATGCCATAAGCAACCCAGTTTTGCATCTATTACTATATTTGGTTGAAAAACTACCCAGTTAGGAGAATCTAGAAGATTATGTTAAGGGAGAAATATTTTACTGGGGATATTTTTTTAAAATTTCATTAAAATTCAAGATATAATTAATTTAATATTGATATTTCTGTTAATTAAGAACATATAAGTAACAATTCTAAGTATAAAGGATACAAAGTTCGCAAGGATGAGACTGAGGCTCCACCAGACCAGGCAAGGTAATACTCGTGGGTTTAAAAGACTTTGTAGGAGCAACTGTGGTATGATACTTTACTGTTCCATCACTTTCTCCTGGTAATGCAATATCAAATATTTGCGAGCTTCTTGAAGCCTAAAAGTAATAATTGAAAAAAATACCCTGGAAAAGGATGGAAAAATAATAAGGTTACACCCATTA
>MU191851.1:22725-32903 GCA_016904865.1 Pissodes strobi
ATTTTTATTTTAATGTAACTTGAATTTTGATCATATGGGGAAGTTTATATTTTCTTTTAGGGGTGACTCATACCTATCTTTGTTATATTCAAGTTGTCTGTACTTCACTATTTCTTTTACTTGCTGATGATAATTGAAAATTCATTGATAATTTCTGGGGGAATTTGATTTATAAAGAAAATATATTTATGCAAGGGGGGGCTATAGTTTTTTATTAAAGTAAGGGGACTTTGTCTAATGCGTACTGGGTTATTTCAGGGTTTTACCAGCAGGCTAGAAGCAGGTTTTTCTACCAGGCTACAACTTTTACGACCAGGCTACCTCTTTTACTAGAAGTCTGGAAGCAGGTTTTTCTACCAGGCCTACAACTTTCAACTACCAGGCTACTACTTCAATTAGTGGGCCACAGTCCAATTACAGGGCCACAACTTTAATTAGCGGGTCACAGTTAAATTTCCGGGCTACTTCTAGCTCCAGGCTACACTAGAGCCAATTGAATTGGCGAGTCCTCTACTAGTTTCGTCCTCAGGGCCAGTGCCATAGCGGTACCAACAGGTGCCCGGCGCCAGAGTTCGACCGGATCTAAGTGGTATTGTACAGAAGCATTTGTCTTAATTATTATCTCTTGTTTTATTTTTTTATTTTTGTGATTAATTATAATGAATTTTGCACTATAGATAGTGCCTTAAAAGAGCCAAGTTTCATTATTCTTTTATTTTTCTGATCGATTGACGTAATCATTCTTAATTTCTCTCTTTTTAATATAAATCAAGCATTGACAGGCTTTAAGACAGTTTCAATAATTGTTTTCTTTTCATTCATTTATCGGGTAATATAACCGCTCTGAATTTTCTCTTTTTTTAATATAAATCAAGCATTGACAGTCGAGCTATAAGATAGTTTTCAATAATTTCTATTCTTTTTATCAATTTATCGAGTCGATTGATATAATTATTGTGGTCATTTATCAGTACATATTATTATTGCTATGTTTATAAGTGGTGCAGCTACTAGCGCGCGCATACATATATGTAATTAGCTAAGGTAACATCAAACTGATCACTTCGGATGGTAGTATTTAGCGCATTTAGTTGTAAGGCGTACAGTACCGAGTGCTAACAACAGAATTGGTCTCCGTACAATCTCCATATTGTAATATATTTACCAATATCTTTAATAGTCATTAGGCATTCCTTTGTCTTTAAAACTGCAAATTTTACTGTAAGATTGTTGCTGTGTTTCAAAAAAAAAGAACTTAGTAGCAAATATATGGTTCCTTAAATTTTTAGATTGTGATTTCTTGTTAAGTTGAGATTGAGTACCTTTTGATTTAATAAGCGGGCCTAGCCACTCTGCACAACACTCGCGGAGCTTTTTCAATTTAGTTGGAAAGAACTGGTGGCGCTCTAACGACCTCACTACTGGGGCCGGGCATTTGCAATACGACTCTCCGGGGCTAGGTTTCCTTTTAATTAAAAAGATCTTTCCTTTTAACTTCAAGAAGAAAAACGTGTTGCAACATAAATCAACTGGAATGTTCGCCACTCAACTATATGCTCATAAAGTGCAACGATATAGTAATGAAAAATGAAATTGCCTCCTTTAATTGTGATATTAGGTCTATTCGGGGGCTGTCTCCTTCAACCGGGCATTAACCATGTTTGGTTTCTTACCTATTTCTTGTTTTGCCTTACATGTAATTACAAAACTTGTAAGAGAAGTGAATAAATAAATAAATACATTATTATTATTAATTGGTACGGTACCTACATATGTAGATGCTTAGCATAAAGTTTATGTACAAAAATAACTTCTTTCCAATTCATTTTAACCGTTTTAAATCATTGCTGTATCATGATTTTATTAAAAGTGTAACTTCAACATCGTTACATTAAAAATTGTAGTTTTCATAAAAAAATATTTTTTTCGCAAACCAGGACAGGTAACAAAAAAAATTCAAAAACGAAGTAACACTTTAATCTTTAAAAAGCCAGTAGTTCAATGCTCTAAAGTTACAACTTTCAAATTTACATAGGTATAAAATTAGTTAAAATGTGCAGGACTTGTTGTTTCACCCTGTATCGTTGTTATTCAATTTATTAAAAGCTTGTGGCCATTTAAGACTAGGGCAAAATTTTGTTATTAACGTTTAAATTTTAATTGTCGTTTATTTGATGTACCAGAAGATAATCAAATTTGACTGAGATCATTTTTCTGATGCTTTTAACATGGGGTTCTTTTCATCTATATCATGCGTATCTTTAATCAAAAACTATACTTAATAACAATTTAGTTGAAATACTAACTTCCTGCAATCTTTTTTTAATTTTTTTTTTCATTTTGTGAAACGACATATTTCCATTTTTTTAGCAGCCCTTAAACCATATCTGCATTCTAGCTTTGTCAAAAGTAGCTTGTATTTCTGACAACTTCAATAAGGTATTTTTTATTTATAATAAAATTCCCACTGCTTTGAACTCTTTAAAGATATTTCAAATTTAAATAAATGGTTGACAAAAGTGGTTTTCATTATGCTGTTCCTATCTTTTTCGAGACAATTTATAAAACAAAAAGGTAAGAGTTTAAAGATCTACGAAGTAAAGGTTACAAATGTTGAATAAAACTTGTTTATTCCTTCTCAAGTTTATAACAAACTTACTTTCAATTTTGTGTAATTTGTTGACAGATCCTTGTTTAATAACAATTGGTTGCAATTGAGAACCATGCGAAGATGCTAGTATTGCAATTTTATTAGTAGAACACCAAACAAACCATTGAACAGTGACTGAAGTAGTTTTCAAATGTTTTAGCGATTTCTTGTCAGGTATAACTGTGTACAACTCCACACCATGATCGGTTACAATTGCTGCAAAAATAGAATATTATCTCACTGGTATTAAGAGAATAAATGAATAATAAACTGAAAAAGTACAGGTCATGAAACCGTTTCAGCTAAGGCAAATTTATATAAATATAAATATTATAATAAAAATACTGTCAAAACAAAATTAACTAATAAAAATAATAATAGCAATTATTTTGTTTTTATTTTTTAAAGTTATGTAAAGTATGTTGTAAAAAGTAAGAACTATGCAGCTATAGATTTTCACCATATCTTTTGATTGTCAAAGCGATAACCAACTAGTATATTAGTTTCTTTCGGTAGTCGTCGAAGGTTTAATATTTTAAAAAAACATTAATCGTAACATTAACAAAATTAAAATGTAAAATGTAAAGTATAATGTCTTAAAAACCCAAATCAAAGAAGAAAAACTTTCGGGTCCATATGTTGGAATATTGATCATCTAGGTGTACAAAATATTAAAACATTAAAACATACAGTCAATGGGCGAAATCAGGTAGAGAGGATAGGACATTTATGTCAATCAATCAGCATTCCAAAATTACAAGTTTTGTATGCTAAAATCTAAGTTTTATTAGCTAATAGTTCGTTTTATTGGCGAATTTCTCTTGACCCGCACTCCGCAAAGGACCACGCACCACACTCACTCGCGAACTAAACACCTTCGTTCGAAGGCGGCTGGTGTCGGCCCTACTATTGCCGAATTAGCTTGTAATAGGGTTAGTTTATTATAGTAGCGTTCGCCAGAGGTTGTTTGTGAATTGTTAGGTTTCTGAGAAGGTAGTTTAAGAGGGTACTACATCAAGCAACTAAATAACAATGATAATGCGCCATTGAACTGTATCGTACCTATCTTTCAATCCTTATGTCCACCATAATATTAAAAAAAAAACTAATTTAAATTACTTATATTATTGCCAATATTATGCATCAAATCAGTATAATTATATTAAATACACTGCCTACCTAATTCATTGATGTTTGACCAGACAAATCCTAAAATATTGGCATTCTTTTTACAGTTTACGGAATACTCTGAATCTAGGTTTTCCTCATTAAAATTCATTAATTCTATGGAAGAGTTAGTCCTTTGCAGTGCTAAAATTTTGTGATCGAGAGAAAATTTAATAGATAAGACTGTTCCACGGTCCTCCATTCGAAAGTTTAAGGGCTTGCTACATTGTGTAGGTCCCTAAAATTAAAAAAGTACAAATTAAAATATAAACAAAATGAAAGGGGCTTTAAATACCTAAGAAATCAAATATTGAATTTATATTTATATTTATAAATATAGCTTTAATGTTGTCCATATCATATTACACTAGAGCGTCGATTATCCGAACTAATTGGGACCAAGGTTAGTTCGGATATTGACTTGTTCGGATAATCGACCTCGCATAAAGGCCGATTCATACTATAGGCACCGAATATTAACTATACGATAAGAATATTCACTCTCCGCGGCGGCACGTCAACGGTATGCTTCCTTCCCCGCGCGAAAACTACCAGGATATTGCCAGACGACCTTTGACCCGGCGCGTCGCACACTGGTCGAATTTCTAGGAAAACTGGCTATAATAAGGTTTACCAGATATAAGACATAAAAGTTATTAAGTATTACACATTTAAAATATCGTGTTTTAGACATAGAATTGTTGAATTTTTGGCTCATCATCATCTATATTTATCTATAGGGTGTATCAATTATGACTAACGATAAAAATTATGTATAAAAATAATTTGTAGTTTCTTAAACCGTTCAAAAAAAATATTTTGAAAATTAAGGGCTCCTTCGTTGTAAAAAAAAGGATTTTAATTTTAATTTGATGATCCAAATTTTGTTTTTTTTGCAACGGTTAATTCAGGAGTCTCACGAGCAAAATGAATGTTAATTGGACGACAAGAACGCGTTGATGAGGGCCTTCAATTTTGCCATACAAGTATTTCAGAGTTATCGCTATTTTTAAAAATTAATCTAATAGAGATCAAACTAGTAAAAAATATAGAAGCATCAGTGCAGTTGTTGTTCAAAAACACTTGTTTATATTCTGAGTGCCCCAAGGTACCATCAAAGCCATATTTACAAATTAAAACTAAATTATAAATTATCTGCTGATTCAGCCAAAGTACTTATTACCTATTTTTGTTACATCAGTCTTGCACCAGTATGGTGCAATAATGATTCTACCGAAATTTCAGCTTCAGTTTCACTTACTACAATATTATGGGATTAGGGGTGGGCAAAAATAATCGATTATTCGATTCACTTTTAAGAAATTATTAATGAAGTGACTAATCGATTAATATTTCAGAGAATAATCGATTATTACAAATAATCGCACATTGATTATTACTTTTAATAATCGCCCAGCCTTAATTGAGATAACATTTTTTTGTCCCTCTTACGTTTTGATAATTTTATACAGATGCTTAGACAAATTAGCTTCTACAATTATTAGAGCTAATATTTCATCAGCATTTAACTCTAAATGTAAATAATCTTGATTGTTTTTGTTTTCAAAAATTTTGGCTTGCTCGGGTTCGTTACTAATAGTTTTGGGAACTTTCGGTTCGGCTAAGTTACCACATGATCTGTAGCTCATTTAAGCGGCATAAGTTAACTTCTGTGGTGTAGAATTTTCTCAGGGTGGTTTTGTTATCCGTCTTTTGGACCGCTCACTACACTCATGGATGCAGACGAAGAAATAAAGATCAGAATAGAAATGGCTCGAAAAGCATTTGTCAAATACTCCGCAATGCTTTCAAACAGAAATCTAAACCTCCACATCAGAATAAGGTTTACGGAATGCTATGTGTGGTCAGTATTGTTGTACGGAGTGGAAACTTGAACCTTGAACGCCCAAATGATTAAAAAACTTGAGGCATTTGAGATGTGGCTTTATAGACGCATCCTGAAAATATCATGGACTGACAGAATCACCAACGACGAAGTACTAAGACGGATTGGTCACAAAAGAAAACTGTTGACATTCATTAAGATAAGAAAAACATCTTAGATAGGACACATCTTACGCAACGATAAATACCTACTGCTACGAAACATAATGCAGGGTAGAGTAGAGGGGAAGAAAGGTATCGGCAGGAAGAAAAAATCCTGGCTTTGAAACGTAAGGGAATGGACAAATCTCGGCGTCGAAGAACTGTTTCATATTGCAAGAGACACAGACGCATTTAGAAACGTGGTCCCCAACCTTCAATGAGAAGACGGCATGAAGAGAAGAAGAAGAGTCATCCCAATCATTAAAATAAAAAATCACCGTAATCTCCTGAACTATCGTGTTAAAAAGAGAAAACATTAATTTTTTAAGTAAATTAGGTAATTTTTTGAATATTTCCGAATGTATGCAATTATAAAATAAGTATTTTAATAAATATACAGTATAAATATTGTGCTAACCCAAACTAACCCATTCCTAATTCTTCCTTAACACAGAATTCCATTGTGTACAAAAGCAAGAAGATATTTAATCACCTGCCACAGAGCTTTCGAAAAATTGTAGGCTTTTGTCTTTTTTGCTCTTATAGTTGATCATACGTCATAACAATTTTGTCTATGATGGTGGTAGTTTGGTACCCATAAGTAAGTGACTTGCATATTTTATTTATTCTGTGTTTTGTCAAGAGTGTGTCATTTTGTCTCAACTTTATTTTATTCTGTGTTTAGTCAAGACTCTATCAATTTGTCTCAACTTTATTTTACTTATACATTGTATTTACTGTTTACCTGTTTACTTCAATTTTACTTTTAAACTGAATAATTGGTAGTTCAATAGAATTAGTTTATAGGTGCTTTCTCTATAATTTTAAGTTTTTTTAATCCTTTTTAATTTTAATTTTCTATTCAATGTATATGATTTCTATTTTCGCCAACTATAGTTAGATATTATTTGTATTTTTTCTTCCTTTTTATATATTTCTTCTATCATGGCTTTGTCAACAACACTTTGTGTTTATGATAATAAAGCAATTTTTGACTTGAATTCACTATCAATCTTTTTCATTTTAAGTCACCAGCACTATGCAATAAGCAGAAAAATCAAAATCTTTTAAATATTAGTTATGAGTACTGATATCAATAACTAACTAAAAACCGTTAATAGAATTTTGAAACAGCCAGTTGAATACAAATTTTATCAAAATATTTATTTGGTGAAAATAATAACGCTAATAAAAAACTATAACGTAACTTTGGCAGGGCGCTGCAAACGATTCAAAAGATATCAACTGTTTTTTCCAAAGGCAACTAGTGTACTAGAGTGATATAAATAATTTCGTCATAAATTTGATTAAAAATACCGCAAACGAAAATATCGTTTCTGTCCAGTTTTAATTGAAATTCAACCTGTGTGAGGCGAGTCCGCCAATCGTTACCCCAGCATCCAAGCAAAACACTACGATTCCTTTGTAGCGCTCGCTGAACACGCACATCAAAGTTGGCGCCCGCCGTTGAGTGTTGAGTGGTCCTTCTTATCGTATAGTTAATGTTCGGTGCTATACGTCAAGTAATGGTCTAATCACGGTCAACAGTTAGATCAAAATATCGTTGAAAAGAAATACCGAGTTCACTTGATTGGCTCGTGATCTGACCTTGCTGTACAATGTGAATAGTGTAATTTATTATACAGGACCCTAACGAAGCTTCGTTAGGGTCACTAAACTAGCACTTGTGCTGTTTGTTAACACCCAGGAGCCAGAGCAAGTGGCTCTATCTTAAGAAGAATTGTAAGTGAATGTGGAGTAATAGGCAAACATTTGTAAGGCAAAAAAGTATTGATATTAAATGTTCCTAATGTCAGAGCAATAAGCCATATTTAGTGCAATCGGCCAGATTTGTATTTCAGAAATATCGTTTTTGTAATATTTCACTTCACGTATAGCCCTCCGCTCGCTTTGCTCGCTCCGGGAGCGCAACCAACCAGTAGGCAAGATGGCGACGACTAAAGAGCAAGCAAAAGACGTATCTCCTATAAAATACAGGTTTAAGTGCTGTAAAAATAAAACTCCATTCCTGTGCAGTACGAGACTGGACGGGAAAAGTGAATTTTCTGGAGAAAAATCGTGTTCTGTGACGAATTGGAGACGGCATCCCAGGACGGTCCGGAAAAACCCGAGCTGATATTTAAAAAAGTTGGTAGACGAACTGACCGACAAGAACAGAATACTTCAAGAAAACGCGAATCTATGGAAGGAAAAGTACGAAGAAGCACTGGAAACCTTATACGAAAAGCGGGTTTCCCGCCTCCAAAAAGGTAAACAAACATTGCCTTCCCCCCGCTCCGACGCTTCTCCGCTCCCTTCACTCATCCGTCAGGTTGACATCGGTAATACAACGTTGCCGGTAACTCCGCCGAGAACTCGTTCCGAACAACATCCGAATTTCGATTCGAACGAAACCGAATTAAACCGAAATACCACCGAAGTGAGCGATTCCGCTTCAAATGACGTCAGAGTCGGCGAAAGGGCGCTTTCTCAAACGCAGACCCAAAAATCGGAAATCTCCACTGTCGAAAACCGCGTCATCGATTTGACAGCCGATGGTGATCCTAACCTTATTGTTACTGTAAACAAAAACAAACAAGGTATGGGAATGGGAACAAAGGAACCAGAGGAAACAAAACCAAGTGGAAGTACAACCGACGGTGAATGGAAAATTGTAAGCAACAAAAAAAGAAGATCTAATAAAATTAAACCCACACTTCGCCCTAAAGCTCTTGAAGGTAATAAAGAAAATATCCCTTGCCTAAAGGCTGTAACATTTAAGACATTTTCCTGGCTGTTTGTGTCCAGATTATCATTAGAAACTGAAACCAAAAGTATTGAGAATTATCTTAGGGAAAATGATATTTCTGACTTTGAATGTTATAAGTTAAATATAAAGCGTAATGTCAAATATAACTGCTTTAAAATTGGAATTCCAGCCGAAATAAAGTCAATTGGAATTCCAGCCGAAATAAAGTCAGAAGTATTAAATAAAAATTTTTGGCCAAAAGGCATATTGGTAAATGAGTTTTTAAACTTGAACAGGTTAGTACCCCAAGTGGGATTAAACAGGGACGTTCAAAAAACCCAGATAAAATAGATAACCCATTAAATGAAACCTGTATGAGTGTCTTACACTACAATGTAAGGTCAGTAAAGAATAAGGTGGGCGAGCTTGAAGCATGTCTAGCCGACAGGCTCCCTACAATAGTTTTACTGACCGAGCATTGGCTTAAAGATGAAGAAATTCCTTTTTTTCAATTAGACAATTATAAAATTGGGAACTCTACCTGTAGGTCTAGTTTTATTGGGGGTAGCACTGCCATACTTCGTAATACTGAATTTGGTGAAGAATTTATGCCAATTTTAGCCATTAATGTAGAAAAATATGTGGAAATGTGTTGTATTTTTGTAAGATCTTATAACATATGTTTTATGTGTTTATAGAAGTCCGTGCGGATGTTTTGACACATATATGCAATTCCTGGAGTCGGCAGTACAAAAATTAGATCTTTATGCAAACATTGTTATCACAGGAGATTTTAATGTCTTATTTGGTACAAATCAAAGAGAGGCATGCACCCTAGAAGATTTTTTGGAGAGCTTTGGTTTAAAAACATTAATAACTTTCAATACTAGGTGAAAACTGTTTGGACAACGTTTGTGTAAATTTCGAAATATCTAAAATAAAAAGTTTGGATTTTGGTTTATCTGATCACTTGGCTCAGATTGTGTCTTTTGATGTGGAAACTTTAATATGCCTAGAACAAACCACACAGGCTGTAAGTAAGTCTGTCTTTAGGCCAATTACACAGCAAGGTCTGCATAAGTTTTATAATACTGTTGAGTCTGGAGAGTGGCACTTCATTGATCAGGCTGACATATTGGTTGACCGGAAGTTTGCCATGTACCAGGATATCCTGTTTGGGGCTTTCTTGCAGTCTTTTCCGGAGAGGACATACCTGAAGCGTGAATCCGCACCTGGTCCTTTATGCTGGTTCACTGAGGATCTTCAGCAACTTAGAGACACAGTTCACTTTCTAAGTGAACTCAATAGGCAATATAGTACCCCAGGTAATAAAGAGTTACTTAATAACTATAAAAAAACATTACAGGCATCAAATTATTAATGCGAAACGATTGGCTAATGACAACTGGATTCAAACATCCAAAAATCCATCGAAATCTATGTGGAAAATAATAAATAAGAAAAGAGGTAAGCAACATCAAAATAAAAATGTTTCAATAAGTCCAGATGATTTTAATGATTTTTTTACAAATATAGCTAGCAACATCCTTGTAAATTTACCAAATT